>JAODUP010000455.1:22500-172500 GCA_025642065.1 Paralvinella palmiformis | reverse complement strand
TGATAACCGAAAACAACCGAAATTCTATTCTCTAATCGAGACCAGGGCCCCTCCGTGGTCTAGCGGTAGCGTGTTGGACCACAGATCACTACCAATCGTGTTCGAATCTCGGCATGGGCATATCTGAAGGTTGTTTCATCTTTGATTTCGCTTCATTACCTTTTGAGGTCGCTCACGTGTACAAAAGCATCAATCATCATTATGTAATCAAGATGTTAATTACTGTGAGCTTTAACATTCTGCTTACGGAAAGTATATCCACCTATTTCTATTATTTAATATATTATTTTATTCAAAGTGCATAGATTATATAATTGAATTAATGAATATGTCACGACATGTAACTTGGAAGAAAACCCAAATAAAAACAATATATCTATTTCTAACTGTCTAGGTCAGTTCAACTGTCGGAATTAACGTCAGTCCACGTGAGTGAGTGTCTGTGTCCGTATGTATGGTGTGGTTGTCCGCGTATAATGTGTTTGTCCGCGCGTACCTCTTTCATTTTGTTACTGGTTACACCTTGGAAACATTCAACAAACATAGGTATGAGTCAGGTTCGAACCCTAACCTAGAGGTTTGTAGTGCGGTACTCTAACCATTGTGCTACTGAATCACATGAAATAGTAATTAAAAATTCAGTGAGTCTTGGTAATAACAAACTGAATTACTGAATGATAAATGTTATAAAATCATATGACAAGTTTTATATTACTCTAAAGGTTCATTAAACTCACGTTTATAGATTTTTTTAAAACCCAGAAAGATCGTCAATGCTCTTAGAATAGAAATATGTCAGTAATTAGTAGAACCCCATTGGGGTGTTTGTTTCGGAGCAATGGCCGCTTACGATATATATGAATAGTTTTGATTATAATGTTTTAAAGTATAAAACCAACGGCCTCAATTTCAAACTTCAATGTTATTATCTTTGCTACACAGTATATATCAACAAAAGTTCCATGATGAAGTTGAAAAAAAAGTGAAGTGACAGAGTTATATGAAGAAGCTTATATTTTCTTTTGAATTAAAGAATTATTTTGTTTTGATCAAATGTGTTCGTTGGTCACGATGCATACGTTACCAAAACAAAACAAAATGGGCAAACACGTATATAAATGCGAGGATGTGAACTAATAAAATAAAATAAATATTCTAAATAGTATATATCAGAATAGGGTACAGTAATACTAATAATTACAAAACTTCTATAACGCCAGTATCCTCGAAAAAAACCGAACTCAGTGGCGCTCCTAGTGGAGGGTTTGGGCAAACTCATAATCCGGGTAAAATGAAAAGTTCATCAAGAATGATCAGATGGCAAGGAAAGTTAGGAAGGATAAGTGATTCTCAAAAGGTGAGTTTTCAAATGGTGACGGAAAGAGACTATGCTATTTGATGACGTAACATGTTCAGGGAGTGAATTCCAAAGAGTAGGGACAGCAACTGAAAAAAACACTGCCCAGTATGAGTTTTAACTCTGGGAACAGACAACAAACCAGATAAACGGAGTTCTCTGGGCTTGGGTGCTAAAGAAAGCATGGAAAATAGATATGAATGTTCTCCAGAAGAAAGAGTTTGATAGGCAATGGTACAGAGTTTGAAAATGATGCGAGATTGAACAGGGAGCCAGTGAAGAGATTCCAGAAGTGGGACAGACCGGGGAAACCGAAGAGGCCGTGTAATAATCATAGCTGAGCAGTTCTGAACACGCTAAAGTTTTAGAATATCCTTAGATGGAGATGAATAATATTGTTAATAGTGGCATATAAAAAGTACACATAGGGTTAGGGGTTAGGGTATTAAACTGGAAGTGAGGGCTATTAACCTAGAGGGCTTTTAATCTACACGCCCTTAGATGCAATGTTATAAAGAGTGCCAGTAATCAAGCCTACTAGTAATGAGTACTGTAACGATGGTTTTGGCGACTGAAAGAGAAATACAGCGCCGAATATGGCTACGATCATAAATGTGATAGAATCAGGAGCGACATGTCGGAGAAATATGTTTTCTAAAATTAAAATCGTTATCAAATATAACACCAAGATTAGGTACAGTGTCTGATGGTGTGACTAAGGATGTTCGTAATGTTTGCTGCGTTTTCTGGATATACCTATAATGATGCAATCTGTTTTGTTGGCATTGAGCCTAAGCTTATTGTTTGTCATCCAGCCAGAGATATCACTGAGACAGTCACCAACTTGTTTAAAGGAAAAATCAGTGCCTGCTGTAGATAAAGAGATTTATACTTGGATGTCATCTACATATAAATGATGGCCTAATTTATGGCTGTGAATAAGTGAGTTTAGTGGTGTGGTATACAGAGTAAACAATAATGGTCAAAGAACAGAGCCTTGAGGAACACCGCAAAACAAAGGCACTGCCTTTGAAAAATAATTTCTATATATAGTCTTAGTTCATATTTCTTTAGAGTCCATATAAAAGCTATTCGAACTGTATAGATGTTAACATAACCAGAGACAAAGAAATGAAAACACACACACTCTTGGTTGTTGGATCGATCTTTAAACTATGTATATGCTATATATAATAGACTCTGGATCAGAGGTGGCATGTAATGAAGTTAAAGTACTTCGTTACTCTACTTGAGTAGGTATTTTCGTTACTTTTTTAGTCATAAGTTAAGTCGACTGATGGCGATCTATCCTGGGATATTTCATTTTAATCGGCAGGTGGATCCATTTGGTAGATGATTGATTGATGTTTTATGGCCACTTTTGTACACATGTTAGGCTGAATGGGCCGAGCGACCTCCAACGGTAATGAAGCGAACTCAAAAATGAAACACCCTTCAGATATGCCCACGTCGAGATTCGAACTCACATGGTAGTGACCTGTGGGCCAACGCGCTACCAATTAGATCACAGAGGCGTGTGTGTGACTCCGACATTGAAACCCTCTTCAAACAGAGGTGATCATCTGGACAGCAAAGTTCATTTCTTATGAGGCATTACCTAGATAGAAGACCTTCGTGTGAATTAATCTCAGTGCGGGTTATCTGTCTATATATATTGTGTGATATCGCGACGAAAATTGACACGCACGCATGCATGCACGCACACACGCACATATACAGAGTGAGAGAGAGAGTCCCTAGATAAACATTTTCAAAGAGTATTATCGCCAGAAGACAGATGTTAAATGTAGCCATATTTCGACGACTCTTCTCATATCAGTTCCTTAGAGCTGCACTAGATAAACCCTTGCTCTGATCTAAGGACAATATGATGCCATTTGTGTCGGCACGTTCATCCCGCTTTTATGGATCGATTAATCTGCCGCCGAAACCTATTCTTTCTTATTCTGTATGAAAGACAGCAATTCGATTGATTCTGTTACATAAGGCGCAGACTTCCGTGTATCCATGGCTGAGTAGAAACGGTAGTCGACCAAAACCAAGGAGGACTTGCATTCGAATCCATCAAGCGGCCAATGACTTTTCCATTGCCCATTTATAGCAATAGTCGACTTGAACATAAAGGAGGGTCTTGCTAAATGGTGATGGATTATCAGTATATGAAATTTAAGGCACATTCTCCAGAGAGTTGACACAACTGTCCTGGGTTATACAGTCCGTAAAGTACGAAATGGTAAAAACGTCGATCTCTCAGGCTTGAACTGGATCTGTACTGTCGAGCCAGCTTGCAAATGTTACTCTATGAATCAGCCGATAAATACAAACTAACAAGGAGATTGTGTCCATTATTTCAGATCTTCCGGATCTCAGCGGGTGTCACTTTCGGTACTGTAATGTTTACCCTCTAGCTGACCGTATCTCATCATCTCCAGATACTGGAGAGAAGAACGCATCATTACCTTTGGAGGTCGATCGGCCCATTTAGCCTACCATGTCCACATAAGTGGCCGTAAAACATCAATCATCATCATCATCATTTAGAAGGTTGACAGTTGTGGACAACACTGAATGTGTGTTGTTGATAACAATTGAAGAGCAATTGTTAGCTTCCCACAAGTTTATAATACGTATAAACCTATTGCTAAACTATATTGTAAACAGGTAACTCATTAGTATTTAACAGAAGCTTGTCGGGTTTGATTTCCGTCAGGTGTCAGTCGATCGCGATGTCCCCTTTTAATCATGGAAGCTGTGAAGTTTGTTTTTTTTGGCCTCGTCTGAATACTTGTAAGTGCACATAACTTGGGTGCACAACAGGTTGGGGATCCATTTAATCATGACCCAGACCTTCATGATTTGTAGTTTGTAGAAGATCTCGGTTTCCTTGATGAAAGAGGATCAAGATTCCCTTCATGGACGGATCATTCATGTTGATATTCTATAGTGTCGCTCTCGTCTTTGCGGATATTGCGGTGAAGCGACACTCTGGTACTCGCGATGCCCGATGGAAGGGGTGCCACTCCCATCCAATCCGACAAGAGGGCCTGAAAGAATGGATGAAAAAAACATACGTCATAAATCTATTGTATTATATCATATATTGGTGATACCCCTGATGCATGTATAAAATGTATATAATACATTCGTAAGGCCAAACTATTCAGAATAATGTTGATTGAGCGTTGATATTCATTGAATATTCCTATGT
Source organism: Paralvinella palmiformis (assembly GCA_025642065.1). Lineage (NCBI taxonomy): Eukaryota > Metazoa > Annelida > Polychaeta > Terebellida > Alvinellidae > Paralvinella > Paralvinella palmiformis. Next base: position 167,914 of record JAODUP010000455.1, on the reverse strand, counting down.
AATAAAACAACAATTTTACAAAACAGATCACATCGATGCTGACAATCCTTTCCGTACGCATATATCAATTCTAGTCAATTAATCAATTACATTCTAATTTATTGGTATCTGCATATACTAACACACGCCCAAAATACTGACATTATATAAATACCTATCGTCATATGTTATTATATTTCCGTTCGCTGATCTTTGTTCTTTTTGGGGCATTTGTATCATCTTTCTGGAGATAAAATTGTAATTCGGTGTTTTATGTCACTCACTAATTTACTGATTAGAGTAATATTGTAATATTTACGTGCTCTATAGATCCCATCAACACAATTAATACCAATACTGTGGAGTCACAATAGCGGGTTAGTAAAATGGTACATTCCATTTTTCGAAACATTCGATATCGTGTAAAATGTCTCAATTAAATTTTACAGAAAATCATGGGACGTATCTGCAAACAACACAACATCTGATGACAATAATGCACAACGCGAATGTACATCATTCAAATAACAGCAGATAATCACTCACTAAAGCACATAAAAGGAGCATAGATTCACTATACATGAAAAAAAACCACTACGTTTAAAAATCATACAGTTACTGTCTGTGATGTATACTGCGAGTTTACATTAATGGTTATTTGTTTTAATTATCATATTCCAAATCTCACGTATACAGGTGTCTTTACAATTATATTGGTTTGATAATTTCGGCGCTAGAAGGTAAAATTCGCATGATCGTCTATTTCTTTAATTTTGATGTTTACATGAATTATGTTTATATCTTTACATTAACGTTGGACTAAGAGATGATCTCCCCTCCTCTCTCTCTCTCTCTCTATATATATATATATATATATATATATATATATATATATATATATATATATATATAATAGTATTGGGGTTATTAGAGTTGATATGAGTTGTTTAGTCTCGTAGCTGGTCACGACTCTTTAGAGAAACACATCCCACAAACACAGGTATGAGTCAGATTTGAACCCATTATCTTTTAATATTTGTTATTCAAGTGTCAACATTAATGTAAAGGTGGCATCGGCAAATCCAGTCATAACAAAGGCGACAGCTAAAGTGACATAAACACACCCGAACAGATAACGTGTTTAATAATTAACCATCTAATTAAGAGTTTAGATAGGTATAAGAAATATTTACCCTCCTTTGTCAACCCGCAACCCGTTTGTAAACATATTAGCCATTTTCCATTCATTTGTTCTTCTTCCTTTGATAAGCTTTTTTCCCGGGTTGTAAAAGCTTTTGGTGAATCACCCGTTTCCTTCCTATTGTTTTCCATTGCCATTATTCGGCTTTGTTCACGGTGAATGTTGCTTTTAGTTCCATTTCCTTCGTCGGGTTAAGAACGTTTCTCCATATTTTTGTTGTAAAATTAGAGCCATTTTATCACAGCCGCTTTTAAATAATAAAGCACGATCTAATGTTGTCTAATCTTGATTATCTTATTTCTGTCATGTTGAGACGATCACACACACATACACACACATACCCACACATACACACACACACACACTCGTGGCTCGCTAAAACATATTATCCCTACACAAAGGCAAAACCTACTGTACCAGTAGTCGTATTCCGTACTGATTTATCATGATTGAATCCACATATTCAGTGTTTATGCTCTAACAGAAATCTTCCAAGATTATTTCTCTAACATTTCTGAACTATATTATTCATTGTGCCAACATTTGCAGTAATATACACGTTTAAGTTCTATTTTTGGTATACGACATATGTCAGATCTCCGGTAACAATTTTATATTTGAGAATTTGGTTTTTAAATTGCGTTAACTATACAACGTCAGAGAATGTAAAATTGTCTGGTAAATAAATAATAATATTAACTTATTCAGATCTTATTGTTTACTCGGCATACATTTTAGTTTTGGATTATAGTTTCTAGTTTTTAGCTTAAATACTGTTTTTTGATGCCATTGATAATGACAGATAAATGTTTGAAGACGATCATAAATATATTAATACAACTAAATTTATTTCTAAGTCAATCCGCAGGTAAGACTGATTTATTAGCATCGCACAATGTTTCAATTAATATATATTATATACAACAGACACAGTTATGATATAATATCAGTAATATTTGATTTCTAAGAACTTTTTTTGGCTTTGTTGAAAGTTGGTAACTGAGCAAAATATTGACAACCCGAATACTATGAACAAGTATACGATGTTTATAAAGATTGCTGTAATAAACCAATGCTTATTAATAACAAAAATTTAAACATGAAGAAAAAGAGAAACTGAAGATAATACATGGTCTTCCTCTTTTATTAACACAAACATTAAGAAGATAAATGACAGACACTAGAATTGTGTGTCACTGCAAATTGATGATGTGTCGCCGATGTCCAAAACCCTTTTTTTCTGTCCAAGATAGCTACTATCCAAAACTTGGAAACGGGCATCTTAAGTATTTCACTAATTGATCGCAATTTATTTATTCAAGGATTAAGATGTCTTGTCAATTTTTCATCCAACTATTGCTTTGCAAAATGGTGTTCGTTGGAAGTTTGTTGCATTGCAAATGCATCGAGTTGTTAATGGGTGTTCCCGAATAACAGATGTGTTTTGATTTATCATTCCTTTCACTTCCTTTATCTTCTGCTGATATATACAGCCCTAGATGTCTTCAGATATATTTTTCGCCAATCATCAAATTCCGTCTTCCATAAAAAGATAAATGTTTTGCATTGTAATGAGGCGTTTATTTAACCGATCAGTTTGTTAACAATTCAGTGTTCATGTTATAAAAAAACACATCTATCATCATGTTAGTCACCAAGGAGAATATTTATATAACTAGCAAATAACATTGGAAACGAGATTGATGACTTATAGCAGCCGCGTCACTTACACATATTACGAGAAAAGGTTACCAACATTTAATCTTTCGGGGTGAATGCCTGTAAATAGTAGTCTCAGGCACATTTTATATAGTTTGATCCAGACTTGGGAGAGGGTTCATGTAGGTGGGGGATTTTGGACAATATTTCTTTTCTCACTTTGGCATTGTTTGAGTATGATCGATCTGATTCAAAAATAGCATATTGCAACGCCATGTATTTGAGCTCAAATTGAAACTCGGTACGAGTATAGGTGTTTTGTCCTCATCCCTTTAAATCCATTTGGCCACAAATTAAATTGCTCGCCTAAAAGGATAAAACATTTAAACGAAAACTAACAGAAATACATTTCTGAGTATTAAATGAGCAGTAACAAGTGTGCTGTAATCGATTATATCAAAGTAATGGGTTACAGTTTATTTATTATTTCGGAGCCAGCCTCGTAACTGGAAAGCCCACGTCATAAATGGGTTAGAACTCGACGTATGTAATAAATGCTGCCCACTTCCTTTGTCGATCTCGGAGTTCTCTGGAAGCTTGGTAGCTGGAATATCAAAATCGTTTCTCATCAATTTGGTCAGGGCGCTTCCAAGAAAAGAACATTCTAAAAGTTAAGTATCGTTTCCACAAGATTGTTGTTTTATTTTTTTACACCTCTGAGTCTGCTAACCAGTTATGTCTAATTTTAAATTACCTATTCAGCTAATAGTCGATAAGAATTATCAACATTTATGTAATGAAGCCGAACGTTTCCTAAAAATAGTCAGATCCGGTGGCCTAGCGGTTAAGCACCCGGCACTTGGTGTCAACGACCACAAGTTCGAACCCCTTAAGAGGTCGAAACTTTTCCAGAGATTAATTTCTCAGCTCACAACCAGGTTAAATGGCGCTGCCTTCTCCACTGAATTATTTAAAATAAAGGGGGACGTTAAAAAAACCCTGATGACGTAAAACACTCTGGCAGTCACCACCCTCAGTGTATTTCGGCTCTCAGATTTCCGTACTGCTCCCCTGTGAGTGGTGGGGGAGGAGTTTCCTCAACCACTCCAACATAGAGGCTGTGCCGAATAAGCGACAGCCTGGGGATTCTCCCTGAACAACAAAGCCAAAGCCAAGTTTCCTCAAAATGTTCTCTAATGATGACCAACTTATTCCCAACCCGAAACAAGTGAGTAATATCACTATTTTGTAGCATGAGCCCCCTTTTTAGTATAACTATGGTGGTTATGCACTAAATTGTGATAATTTATTGACAATAAGTTGTTAAAGGATTTACGTTGTAGGGAAATTCCCTGAAGTTATGATCTAAGGTCTGTCTGCTGATCCAGCATTGATGATGATGATGATGACGATTGATGTTTTACGGCCACTTTTGTACACGCCGTAGGCTAAATGGGCCGAGCGACCTCCAAAGGTAATGAAGCGAAGTCAAATATGAAACACCATTCAGATATGCCCACGCCGATATTCGAACTCGGGTGGTGGTAATATGTGGTCCGACGCGCTACCAACTAGACCACGGAGAGTGAGTCCACTAACCGAATATTGCACTAGATTAAATATATAGTAGAATGATCGGATTTCTGTTAATAGTATATGATCATTTATAGATAAAATTATTGTAACAATGTGTGTCGTCAGTTTGTTTTGTCGGCATCAATATAAATTAGTAAAGTAAAGGAATATAATAACTGGATTGTTGAGAACACTAAAAACGTCTCACGCTTAGGTTGCTAGCTTGACTTTGGTTTAGAGAACACAGTCAGTGGATCTAGACAATGTCTGAAGGAGACGTATATCAGTTGATGTCAAATAGTCATAATGTTTAATTTGCTAAGTGAGTACTTAGTGTACATTGAAGAATAGTTCTGTGATATTTCAGTGGGATAATATATCAGAAGGATGGGAAAGGCACGTGGGAAATGTTTTATTGGAACACATAACGGCGTGAAGGACGTAAACTGACGACAAACGTGTATGCCGTCACTCAGTGACATCAGCCACTAACTGACATCTTCCAAAAACCGTATTTTTATTTTAGTTTATGGGAATTATAAATTATTTGTTGAGCCTCATTACAGCCTTTAGATGTTCGGTACTTGCCAACTCGTTGATGAGTAATTAGTATATTTCAATAGTTCAGCAATTGACTTAAGGTGTATTAATTCTTGATAAATAACAAGTAATGATTCTAAGTCGTTATTTCTGATGTTCCACTCAGAATAATCAACTGATAGAATAGGATCGTGTCTGGTGTCTTTGTCTCGTGGGCATAACATACATCCCACTTGATAACAATATTTTTAATGTTTTAATGTTTTGTTATCATTATGTCTAAAATACTGAGTAATGCAATATTTAATATTTATAACTCCTGTGTTACGAAGGAAGAATAATATTTCGAAACCTGAATATATTTAAAACGTTATGACACTCACAGGTCAACTAGATCAACATTTAAAAAGCAACAGGCCAGAGACATCTCTAGAATACATCTTGTTGATCTGTTTTGAGTCAATCTCAGACCGATCATGGGCCTAGATTAAACAACTGAAGATACTACCAACTCATTCAGCAGATATGATTGGAAGTAATCTAAACTATCGACAATGGAAACTCAAACTGAATTTCCTTTCTTCTGAAGGAAGTGCTGTCTAAATACTAGTAAATACAATGATTTTTCTAAGGGACTTAATACACCGACGACCGTGTTTTGGGTACTTGGTAGGTACAGTCAACCATATAGAGGTACAGCCCCGTTAATATCCTGAGCCAATAATTAATCCAATTCGCGGTTATCTAAAACGTTATGATGATCTTTTTAAATAGATGTCCTTGTTTGGAAGGAATTGGCGACAGGCGACAGCCAGGGGTTTCTACCCCAAACTTCAACAAGACGAGGAAGGAATTCGTACATTTTGGAAAGTGCTGTAGGTTCCCGGGTTTATGTGATTGAAATTTTAACAATAAGAAGAAGAAGAAACGATGTTTATTAACTAATTTTTAGAAGACGTATGTTCGACGTCTGCCTGTTTGTAAATAATAAGTAACGTAAATAAGTTCGTAAATAAACTGTTGTAAAAACAACTGCTTAGAAGGATTGTCATCCACCTGAGCAGCTAAAGAGGGAAGAGATTATGGCGAAAAATACTTCCTTTTAAGAAACGGATATCGAAATATTTTCGAACTTTATTTCTGGAACGTAAACAAGAAAAACCGACCCTACAACTTAGGTCAATTTTACTGTCGGTTATTGTTGAAGTTAATGTAATCAAATAAATATATAAAGGTTGTATGGGGCTTGATTAGTGTCTATTATTCCTATATTTTTAATATTTGATAAATCCATTTTAAATCCTGGTCATCGCTAAATGAAATTGGAACAGAAGCTTGGAGAAGGATCACCATATTTAGCCAAATAATAAATAATTAGTGATAACTGTTATCAATGTTTTATAAACAGCGTTATTATTAAATATTTAAAAAAACAAAAACACCTATATATCAATCAGCTAAGTTAAGGTGAATATAAAAACAGTAAAATAATTCAAATAAAATGACAACTGCTGAAATATTTAGGTTTAATTTTGTAATAAATTAATAAATAGATGAATCATTTAGCGGATTAAATACATTACCCGAGCAACCATAACAGCTTCGGTGTGAGGATAATAACCGTTAGCTAACCTATTAATATAGAATATTCATATAAAAACCTAGCAATTTCTTGTTACTTTAACCATGACCTCCTGTATGACCAATGAATCATAGATGCTTTCCAAACGTACACGGTATCATACTAACAGTCGCAGTATCCATTAGACGGGATATCTCCTCAATGATACAACTAAATGGTCATAATCAGCAGTAGTAATGAATATTAATTATTGATTATGTGATTGTGGCAATCATGTTGTTGGAAATATCCCAGAATGGGGACTATATGCCGCCATTAAACACGGCGGGTAGCTTTCGTAACATTTGAAAAGTATTTGCTTTTGCGGCTAAAATTAATTTGTATCGTAATGTGTACGTGTTTTGGCGAATAAAAACGTGGGACATGAAGTTATTGCGCTGTGGCACTATATCTGGAATATATTTGTTGTGTTGGTGTTGGTACGTTCAGGTTTATGACTTCGTATTGTATTGTTTCCGTGATAACTCTCGATGCGAACATATCTGTTTTTTTTGCGGATGATGAATGGTACAATGGTTCTTTTGTTTCATCATAACAGTCGCGTTTCGTGCTATTACTCGCTTCTAAAAGTCTGTAGAACCGAATTACAACAATGATCGGCAGCTTTAATAATTCGCTTATAATATTTAGAAAATGTATTCCTTATTTTTATTATAGTTTATTATTTACATATGAACGCGTTTATATTGCCGAATGCAGCATACATTAGTGGACACAGAAAACGCCGAAATAATTATGTTGTTTTTAAACATGGACTTTTTCAACAAGACGGTGCGATATGTTTGAAATATAATATACCAAAACAGTTGCAACACAATTTGCTACCTCAGCGGTCATATATTTGTCGCGTAATTGTTCTTGAATAGTGTACAACATATTCAAATACTAACATAATTATTGATTTCGAATTATTACTTCTAACGTACTGTGCTATACCTGGCCGCATTTCGGTCTCCCGTCAATCATCATTTAGCAGTATCCCGATAGAGACTCAAGTTTTAAAGTTTAAGTCTGATTTTAGGTTTCATCTAAGGCATCTTAGAACGATTTGCTGGATCACACATTATATAAATGTATTATTATTATTATTATTATTATTATTATTATTATTATTATTATTATTATTATTATTATTATTATGGTAATTACTTCAGTCATGAACATTTATCCAGTGGATCTATGGCTATAAAAAAAGCTGAACCAAATTCTCATATTAGAAAATGAAACATTGAGTATAACATTTCAGCCACCATTCGGAGAGTGTCATCTTTTTATGTGAGCCAAGGGAAAGCAAACAAATGTCGCGGGAGGACATCGATTGGAAAACAACAATAGAGATGAGTGGAAATATAGCAGGATCCGCTGAATGTAGTCGGGATCCCGTTTTGCTTTTAATGAATGAATCCAGATATTTGCCGCCGACGAGCTAGAAATGTTTTGCTCAATGGGTACATTTACGAGCGGACATGTTTATGTTCTCTCCGATTTGTGTTTCTTAGATTTAGAAAGCAGAACGATTGAACACAATAAATAAATAGACACACTTCCGGCGACTTCGATAGTAAGCAAATATTTAATAATTTTTTAATGCGACCCCTTCGCATTTTATTAAATAATAGAAGAATGAATATATATATATATATATATATATATATATATATATATATATATATATGATTGGTGTTTTACGACTACTTTTGTGCAAATAGTAGACTAAATGGGCCGAGTGACCTCCAAAGGTAATGAAGCGAAGTCAAAAGTGAAACAACCCTCAGATGTGACCACACCGAGATTCTAAGACGGGTGATATGTCATTCAACACGCTACCGTTAGACCAGGAGTGTAATATATATATATATATATATATATATATATATATATATATATATATATATATATATATATATATATATATATAACAGGCCTTCCCTTCCTCAGCCTCATGATGAAAAAAGCAAATATTACCAGCTCACCCCCACATTACTGATTGTCTATTTGTAACAATGACTATGTTGCCCTGCTTTATTAGCCATTGGGCATGGTGATAATCATCAACTTTTGGGGAAAAACCATTAGTAAGGTATTCTGTTTGTAATATATTGGGAAGCACACACACACACACACACACGCGCGCGCGCGCGCATGCATACATACATACATACATACACACACACATACACATACACATACACATACATACACACACACACACATTGCGGAAACGTCCATGGCCAAACCACGAAAACACATATCAGAAAGTACAAGTTTGTTATTTTTGTTCATTTTGTTTGTGTACTAACATCAGAAAGAAACTTTTCATCCTACAACTAGGAACCCATTTTGTTCGACGATAACACATAAACGTCGGTCATTTATCATTATCACCAATCATTGCTTCGTTTATCGCCCGATCCATTTATATGATTACCAAATAGAACCAGGACAAACGAAGACCGACTAGAAACGGAACCATATTGGCGAACCAATGGCGTTTGATAACAACACGAACCCATTATGGAGTATTCGCTAACTAACCGGGGGACAACAGGCTGACCAGGAAACTAATGCCACCAATCATTGATGATGAGGACGATGATTGATGTTTGGTGTTTCATGGCCACTTTTGTGCACACGGTAGGTAGGCTAAATGGGCCGAGCGACCTCCAAAGGTAATGAAGCGAAGTCGAAGACGAAACAACCTTCAGATATGCCCAACGCCGAGATTCGAACACGGCTGTTAGTGATCTGGGGTCCAACGCGCTACCTTTTAGACCACGGAGGCGCCCTACCATAGAGCCACCCACTATATGGGATACTGATGGAATAAAAGGCCCGATTTTATCCGCTTGATGGCAGATGCTGCGTTATTGCTGATGACGAGGCGGGTCCACTACACCTGTAGATGAAATGTTCTTCTCATTGCTCCAGTGTATTGTATTTGGTTTCCTGTTATTAGGTAAGTCAATATCTTGTTTACAGTCGGGTGTGTTATGGCTGGTTATCGCTGCAGCTCAACAACTCGGCCCTTTAAAATCATTAAATTAATTTTCATTAACTGTTTATGCTTTATTTGTTGTATTTTGGGTGCTTTTGACCAAAACAAAAATGGCATAAATGGCATAAAATGAATACGACCATAGTCTTGGCTTATTTCTCGGTTCAACAAAGAACTCGTCTGCAGCATCGATATTTAATAATATATACAGAAAATTATTTGGTATTTTAAGGGGGGAAAGAATGTCTGCAATAGACCCATTGCATGATGACGTCAAAAACCAAAATAAACCAGGCGCGCTGTGCATTGTGGGATTTATAGGGGGGTCGCTGAGCGATAATACCGTGATAATCCCGCCATTTCAACCTTAAACGTCAATGTTCCGGATCTGTTATAATCATGCCAAAAACTAACTAACTAAACGTTTATTGTTTTAAGACACGTTTACTAGCAATTTGTTAGTATAATGTTTTGTTTCTAGTTTGTTTTACTATCATTCTAATTCTTGTGCTAGATGAAAGAAAATACATTTAATAATTTATTTATAATTTGTTATGTGTATTATATAGTTCACGGTATCATAAATCATATGTATATGGAATTTAATATTATGAAATAAATTGATTGAATTGGATTTAAAGGACAATGTAAATAATTAATTATTTTTTTTTAATTTGTTATGTGTATTATATATTTCACTGTATCGTATTTCAAATGTATGTGGAAATTGATTGGATTGGGTTGGATGTAAAGACCAATGTGTGTTTGTCTTATAGGTGATTGTCTCAGCCTGTTGCATAAATTGACAGAAAGTAGTAGGACAATTGTACCCGAAGGAACAACCATCGATCCGTTAATTAACACCCACAAAACGTAAACAACAATCAGGTGATGACGTCACGGGTAAAAATCGTATAGTCGTAAGTGAAGCAGCTCTAATTGAGAAATTGTTCCGGGATTACGACAAGAGATCACGACCTGTTAAGTCAATAGACACACCTGTTGTGGTCGCGGTGGATCTTTATCCTATAATAACAGAACAGTTGGTAGGTTGCTAGATTAATTTCATTACGTTCATTGCATTGCTAACGATTTTTGTATCACTATCGTTTGAATAGTAACATCGATCTTCTTTATTCCAATCGAAGTAAGTTCATTCTCCAAAATGTCCTCCTTTCGATTCGTTAATTTACGATCGCTCGCGATGCCTTATGCAACTTAATGTAAATAGTATTACCCGTTTGACTCGCACCGACCACGTGATTTTTGTTGCTTACATAAGAAACCCAATCTGTAAAAAGTTTTCTCTTTGTTGCTATGTATTATAATCGTGGAAGTTTTCTTCTTTCTTTTAGAATGAGAGAGAACAGAAGCTGGTATCCCACGTCTGGCTCTATTTGGTAATAATTATAGTTTGCCATGCGCTTCTTAAGTTAACAAAATATCGCTCATACTGTGCCAGTTTAGCCATGATAATATACTCTGTTATTTACTTCAAAGGAATGGCAAGACGAATACTTACATTGGAATTCCTCCGAATGGAGTGATACGAGATACATAACGGTATCAGCTAAGGATATCTGGAGACCAGAGTTAGTCATACGAAATAGGTAATGAAGGGGTTGTATATATGTTACAGTTAATCTGTATAATCAGGTAATACGCTTATCACCTGAAATGTTCAGGTAATCTGTATTAAATCTCAGTTGGCAATAGAAGTATTATCTGAAAATTTCAGTTAATATACATATTACCTGATTATACAGATTAACTGTAATATATTTAAGTGTGTGTCAGGCATGAGAATTTTCCGCAAATTTCAGAGATTTTCTGACGAAAATTACCAAACTTTCTGGCCGCAAAGGGGGGGGGGAGGAGCATTATACATTCTCATACCTGGTGTGTGTGTGTGTGTGTGTGTGTGTACGGCTCGCGCGTCACCATATGCGATCATTGACGGTTTTCCATGTAGAGACGTGACTATCAGTTCGTATAAAGCGAAACATCTTTCAAACAGTGCGGGCTCTGTTCACGGCGAGGTCGTTAATTCAGCGGCCCAGTTCAGAGTAACCATTATAGAGACCGGTATCGTATCAATGATGACAGCTGGAGAGACGCAGACATCTTGTTTAGTAGATATCACATATTTTCCATTCGATGATCAAGCCTGTTATATCGAAATAGCGAGCTGGACTGATGGTAACTCCAGAGTGAGTACACCGTTTATTTATCGTTTGGCTATTCGTCCTTTAATGTTGGCTGAAATAACGGCATCAGATGTCTCGGCAAGTCTGTTCACTTAAAAGATTTAACAAACTTTCTCTTGTGGACATTGTATTATCATTAAGTAGGATATGGTCAAAGTTAGTCAGTTTCGTATAAATATTGACGAACTGGTTCTTATAAAATATAAATAAAGCAATTATTCATATTCATAAAGAAACGTCGACCCCATTCATTGCCGGTTTATATGTATTATTCTAAAAACACACCTGTTCACAGTTGCTTTCAGAGATAAATAATAAATATCTTTTAAATCTCTTTTAGGGTTTTTACAGACATATTATTTGGGGTTCTTATAAAATATAAATAAAGCAATTATTCATATTCATAAAGAGACGTCGACCCCATTCATTGTCGGTTTATTTCCTAATATTTCCAGGTGAAGCTGGTCAACATGAGCAGCACACTGGACTTGTCTGGATACCGGATCGGGGGACAGTGGATCGTGATAGGGACCGAGGTTCAGCGGCAGACCCAAAACGAGACGGCCGACGACTACACCAGTTTGGTGTTCATCATGTACCTACGCCGTAAGCCACTCTACTACGTCTTCAACTTGGTACTGCCGTCCGTCATCCTGGCTATGTTGGCATTGCTGGTCTTCATTCTGCCGCCGGAGGCCGGAGAGAAGATGTCTCTCGGCATTACCGTCCTACTGTCGTTCACCGTCTTTCAGCTCCTCGTCGCCGACAGCATGCCGAAAACGTCAGAATATATTCCCGTCGTCGGTAAGTTGGGGGTTATCTCGGAACATCACCGTCGGATGTCTGACAGAATTACTTTCGTTTGGGTGGGAGGGAGGAGAGGGGGGAGGGTGTCAGAGACAGTTTAATTTCTCGTCGGACGTCGGTCATCAGTTTTATTTATTTCTGGTCACCCACTCATAGGCCACGGTACAGTTGCCTAGTTTATTACTCTTTTTATTGAGTATGTGCAGTTTTTATTTGAATATATGCAATCTTAATTTAAATGTGGGTAAACAGACATATTGTTTTACATATATATATGTATGCATGTATGTAAATATGCATGTATGCATGTATGCACGCACGCACGCACACGCACGCACGCACGCACGCACGCCCGTCCGGTCCGTCCGTCCGTCCGTCCGTCCGTCCGTCCGTCCGTCCGTCTGTCTGTATATCTATTGTGTTTTTATGATTTCTGATATATTGAATAAATAATATTTTGCAATCTTATTGCTATTCAAATGTAACGATTACTAGGAAACGATTGGGTGTGAATCTGTGTTGATCGATTTCCATGTTGCCGTATTTCATATATCGATATAATTACCAATGTTTGCCAACTTTCATTTGATGGGATGGGGGGTCAGAGGTCGGATGAAAGTAGTGGTTGGACTTTGACGTTCTGAGATGATCCCTTAATGAGACCTGGAAATTGTCTGACGATAATATTACGAGCGTACGATAATTCAGAAGGATTACGATTGATACGTCATCGAGGTCGTTTCATCGATTCTTGTCATTTTCAGCCATTTACATCACTTCAACAATGGTGATGACAGCATTTTCCCTATTATTAAGCGTCGGAATCCTCTCCTTGCATTACCATTGGCCCGACGAAGCTCTGGGGGAACGCTGCAAGCGAATTGCAGATTTCTTCGCCAAAGGGCTCTGCATGAAGACCTACTGGAGTTCTCCTTCGGTTCATAAACAACGAGCGGCGGCCAACGAGAGGCGCACCTTCAAGTCGATGACCTGGAACTACAAAACGAACAACGAAACGCTTAATCAGTACATCCTCCTCGCCAACATCGTCGATGACTTGAAGTACCTGAGAAACACGCGCGAAGAGGACGATTCTTCGCGGGCAAGAAGATGCGACTGGGTTCAAGTAGCTCGGGTGTTCGATCGTTTCTTGTTGACAGTGTTCTTAATTTTTAACATCGTAATGGTTATAGCGCTGTTTGTCATCTTTCCAAGTACCAAAAGCAGTAGACCGAATCTTAGGAGTCCTGTTACGCCTAATATTCTTAATTAAGCCAGCTGAGATAAATAATTGCTCAGATTTGTCATTGTCAGTAAACTATGTGAAAGGTCAAAGATTAACCTATATTTGTGTCACGCATAATAAAATTAAACGTGAAAGGTTAACTGATGTTTGAGTTGGTGCGTCGTAAGAACAACAAAAACATAGTCCTTTAAAATTATTCCACGCGAACACAAACAGTTATGATTGTACAGTTCCAAAAAATTATGAATCGTATTAACTGGATTATTGCAGATCGATTAAAATAAATTAACTGTGTTGATTTGTAAATGAAATATTAGCGACGTTTGTTGAAATTCGAGATATTATTTTCTGTAATCACTGAGCGTCAATGATATATCAATCAACTAACTTTGGGATGTTAAATATTTCAGTAAATGGCTGGTTGGTGGAAACAATTCAATCAGTAATGAAGTACGATTAATTCAATGTGCCCGCCGATCTCCAACTTTCAGGTCGATTGAAGACACCGATCGAAGAATAAACGGCCAAGATCGAGCGGTTTTATTGGAATATGTACACGTACAGCTACAGTTGATGTCCCTAGTACATTATATTAACCAACATAGGTTCTATCAACGATCACATTCGTATGTCATAATGCAGTCCTTTGTCGGTGCTTTCATTATAGGTTCATTTCCAAACTGTAAACTATATCACATTGACAATATCCATTAGAGAACCCGTTGTTTGGTTTGGGATATAGTGATTTGGTCATAATGAACGTTAATTATTTCCTATTAATGTCAGCTACGTATTTTATCTTCTCTAATTGATTCTGTCAATGTAGTCCTGATGTTATTAGATATATTCAGAACTAGGAATACTACCCCCCTCCTTCACACACACACACACACACACACACGCATAAACACAAATACAAACACATGCACACAACAACAAAAACGGCAAACAAATGCGCGAACGTGGTAAAGACAAAAATTAATACTTTGTTTGGATCATTCAAGTTGCGAAGTCATAATAAATCTCGTAATAATCTGAAGTACCAGAAATAACTTATATACGATATATATAATAATTAAGTCGTTGCAAATTAACACGAAAAATAATGATACGAGAAATACGACATATGTATCAATCGGGTTTAATCTTATTAATCAGAACCTTTATAATGCTTTCAAAAACAACTCGTTCACTTTGTTGGACGTATCCCAAATATATAATTACCATGAGAAGCTTTATTCGTTCCTGTGCATAATCTCTCTCTCTCTCTCTCTCTCTCTTGGAATTGGCTTTTGACGGACAGTTTGTTTGAATGATGCCTGTCAGTATATATTCATCATCTTAAGTCAGTTTAGTTAGAGAAGGCCATAAATACCATCTACATACAAATTCACCTTAGGATGAGGATCAGACTCAAAATTAAACACAATGTAATATTATTACCTGATGATGGCGTTTTGTTTTGTTTTATTTTGACAATACAATATATAGATCTCCGTCTGTTTACATATCATCTATCTTCTGATGAGGTACAAATCAACATTAAATGGACATGAAAGTAAGACAGGGTTTTTTTTTCTTCTAAAAGTTGTTCCATCAAAGACAAGTCAAACTGATGATCAACAAAATCAACCTTCTAGAACTATCAATTTATTGTGTCATCAACCAGTAGTAAGCAAAAGGTATGGTGAGATATAAAGAAATGTAATCTATTCTCATATTTATCCCGTATCTGTTCCGGAAGCTTCCGTCCGGCGTGTCTAATTATATTACTCTACCTAATCTACCATTAACGTTGATCTTTATCCTGCCATCAGAAGGAAGGAAGAGAGAAGCTCCACGGCTTTGGCAACATTGTGCCATTGATATTAACCATAATTCGAGTAGTTTTGCTCTCACTCTTTGTAGATGTTGTTGGTTTGCCATGCTGCAGGTCAATGTAACCGATGTCAGATAGATGATGATGATGATTGATGTTTTACGGCCACTTTTGTGCACAAGGTAGGCTAAATGGGCCGAGCGACCTCCAAAGGTGATGAGACGAAGTGAAAGACGAAACAACCTTCAGATATGCCCACGCCGAGATTGGAACACGGTGGTAGTGATCTGTGGTACAACACGCTACCGCTAGACCACGGAGGCGCCCCCCATGTCAGATAGATGAAATAATATTGGTAATATTTTGAAACGGGGTTGTCTAATAACGCTTTAGTTTTGCAATTCAATGTCAATCTTCGTTTTATGTTCACATATTGAGGATGACAGAATACCAAATATTTAACACACTCAAGTTTTATTTCGTCATTTCATATAAACAATTTTGTACGCCATTGTGATTAAATATTCCAACTGATCAATTTATTTTCGGAATTAATATCTCCAAAATGGATGTATTATACCACAAGTTCAACGGCAATATGGTAAAATGTTCAAAGAAAATAATCTGTTATTACGAAGCGGATTTCAACATCAGATTTATCTATATCCCGGAGAAAGAAAAAATAAATTCACTGTTAATATAATGTTTAATTTATTATTAGTTGCAGAAATAGTATTAACAACTAGTAAACCAAAATACATGAATCAGGTTAAGAGATCCCATCGTGTCTTCAGTTAATGATGTATTTCATGTAATTATCTCATTTCGTTAGGAAATAGCCGCCATTACAACAATTAAAGTCGTTTTTGTTGTGATCTTTTGCTCGTTCTTAAAATAATTATGTCTAATCGAACTATTTGATTTGATTTGAGACTTTATTATGACATGTGCGGTATTTTTATGTCAGCACGAAGGAATGAAAAGGTGTATCTATTCGGCTTATATTTATTTCCATACAAACAAAAGCTAGAATATTCACTTGGGTCGTCCGGTAAATGGGTCGCACACTCGTGTCAATAGACATGTGATTTATCAGGTTTGAGGAGAGGAAATATGACGAACAAAACAAACGTCGAAATTACGTTAAACTGCAGAAACAGCACTAACAAGAAACGATCAAATATACACGCCACTTGAACCCAATCTCGCTTTCTGAGGGTAAATTCTCGGATTCTTTCCTGAATGAGGCATAATTCTTCTACATTTTCCAAGATCTTCGTCATAATAATGTTCTTCTCTGCGGATGCCTTCTGATAGCATCCGTCATCTTCTCGCTGTAGACGACCTTGGTCCAAGTCAGCTCGTATTGGATATCCAGATTGGTAAGTCGAAAATCTACTCTCTACCAACTGGTTATCTTCAAGTTGGTGACTCCACGAGACTGTCATGAATGTCAGTTTGGCACAGAAATCGGCGATTTTCTTCACGTACTTCGGCACTAAGCTATTCATCGAATTGTGATGGACTGACAGCAAAATGACAGCCAACACGAGAGAACATGCTGTAAGTGCGATGGTTATGCTGATGTAAATACCTGAAAGAATAAAGAAATCAGCGTATTTGGCGTCGACGTGTATTTGTATCATACGCACCCGCTCCCCTCTCCCCTCCGCCACCCCATCGGCACCATACCGACACACGATCAGATCAATATGTCGTCGTCATATTAATTAACTGATCGCCCCCTTACCTATGACTGGTATAGAGTTTGATGTTTTCGGCATACTGGTGGCTATGGAAACCAAAAAGACGCTGAATGCCAATATGAGGGTTACGTTGAGGCAGACTTTCTCGCCTGCTTCTGGAGGCAGCAGGAATACCAATATGTCCAAGTGAGCCAGAATCACTGATGGTAATATGAGATTGAACATGTAGTAAAGTGGCTTCCGGTGTAAGTACAGGACGAACTTTAAGCTGGTAAAGCTGTCCATGCTATCGTTGTGTACAGTCCCCCGACGAACGTCCGTACTTATTACTGACCACTGACCACCTTCTCGGTAATGGGAGAGATCGAGTGAGTCCATCAAGCTGATCAGGTTAACCTGTGTGTTAAAATAAGTGATGATTAGTGATTGACGGCCACGTTTTTGCACATGGTAGGCTAAATGGGCCGAGCGACCTCCAAGGTAATGAGGCGAAGTCAAAGACGAAACACCCTTCAGATATGCCCACGCCGAGATTCGAACACGGGTGGTAGTGATCTGTGGTCCAACACCCTACCGCTAGACCACGGAGGCGCCCTGTGTTAAAATATAATATATATATATATATATATATATATATATATATATATATATATATTAAAAGTTGGCTATAAATAACTAGGATATAAGGAAATGGTCGCTTAACTGGAAGTGGTTAGCTGATCTGGCCAAACGTACGTTCACTTCCATGGTAAAGAAACTGGGATATAACGAAATTTATACAATGGAAACTTGCTGAAATCGCAACGATTTTTCGGTCCCATCAGCATTAAATAAAAATACTATTTACGTGTTAGACCTACCTTGCTGTCCCCATCTGTCCAACTTTCTATTTCGATATAACAAGCCTGGTCATCAAATGGGTAGTACGTCACGTCGACGACACAAGATGTAATCGTCTCTCCTCCAGTCAGTAAAAGTACCGAACCATTAACTCTTATGGCCGCTCTAAAAAGGTTCCCATAGTTGACGATCTCGCCGTGAACCGACTGAGCGCTAAGGTAACACGACATAATCCATCAACATAATCTTTATAATTTGCTCTAGCGTGAAAGTTCATATGTGGACAAGCAGAAACCGACTCGCGTTGAGATAAATAAGACATTACCCGGCTGGAGTCCTACCTTAGCCGTATCCGATGTTGCTATGACAGTTCGTTTTATATAAGTCACGCTTACCTGTTCGTGATGACCAAATCTGGGGTCCATAGATCGTTAGACGACGCCGTCAGATAACTGATGTTACTCCAGTCCGATGCGTTCCACTTTAGACGCCAATCTTTCCATTCCTCGTGTAAAGAGCAGCAGTAAACATTTCAAAATGTTCAAGGAATAGTTTTTTAATTTAAAGTTTACGACAACCTCATGCTTGAACTTGAACTAATATTGTTTATAAAACAATTACCTTTTTCAATCCTATTTTCGACCTAGTAAGGCATAAATAAAGGTGGCAATGTTCAGTTGTTATTCTATTTTGTGGCATTATATGGTTGTATTATATCCATTGAAAAGAAGATAAACCACTAAATATTTAATAAAAACCTCCATCGATCATTGAAAAAGGAATCGTAACAACACAACAAGATCACATGACATAACACCCAAAGCCTCATCCCTATTTTCGGCCTACGCAATAAAACATAGTTCCTACGTCGGTATGACGAGCCGCTTGTTTCAATTTAATAATAATAATAATAATAATTATTATTATTATTATTATTATTATTATTATTACAAACTTTTATAACTCTAATATACTCGAAAATAATCGAGCTCAGTGGCGCACCTAGCACAAGGGTTGGGCAATCTGAGAGTCAAGGTATGATAAAAAATAAAAAATATTTTTTTTTAGTGTAATTTGCTTTAGCATCAACCGGATCAAGATGACATTGGAACTGGGGTTGGCAATTTTGTCTTACTGATATTAAATTAGATTGCATCCTATTGTTCTTGGTATGTGTCTGTGTTTACAAAACAACCTGAAATCACGCGAGACTTGCCCCAAATACCCATAGGCCGATTACTGGGATGGACCGAAAATAGGGAATTAGCTGATACTCATTGTCCATACCAAATATAGCCACCAGTGTGACTGAAGATTTCCATCTTTTTCATTCTGAAAACAAAACCTAAAAATTAATTGTATATCACGTAAAATTGGCTTCGATTTATGCTGTTAGTTGAAATTGAAATCCTCATACAAAACGTTATCTTTCGTGACAAATGTCCTCGTTTTCCAAACAGAAACGATCGAAATCCGACAATAAGTAACTAACCAATTGTTCTGTAATAATCGGATAAAGTGCGACCAAAACATCAGTAGGGGACGACTTGTCGTAGGTTGGACGTGACCGTTTGTCATAATTTCGGAATAGATTCTCCAGCAAATCGCCTTCTCTCTTCAGACAATGGACGCCATCAGGAAATTCTGCGATAATATCACATAAATTGTATTACTTATAAATCGGCATTTTATGTATGGAAACAGATCGGGTATTTCGTAAAGATGGTAAAAGTGGTTGAAAATATGCGTAGAAAGTTCTAAGACTACTTATATGACATTTCGTACAAATAAATCACGATATCTGTGGAATGAAGAAGAATTAACTTTGGTGTGCCTTCTGACCATTTAAAACATTTACTCGGTTACACGGAAGTGTTGATGTAGAGGAATTTGAAGGCGAGAAAAAAGCTTCAGCTCTAACATAGAGTATTGCATCACCATCATTTTTAACCATGGCATTTTCAGATTAATATATTCTCGTTAAAGGTGTAATAAATAACATTCAAATGTAAACGATTTGAAAGGACCAAACTTGTGTGATATTATTCATTAGATTGAGTACACACAATTATAGAAACGATATATTAAAAATATTCCGTATTTTAATAATTATACGACAATACCTAAATCACTTACCTGATATAATGAGTAGGTCGAGAAGAACGACAACGACAGACAATAGGACACCTTTCTCCATACTGACTTGGAAAATATCCAGATCAGGATTCTCTGTTTTTTGTTGGATGTCTCATTAGACAGTTGCCCGTTGTTCTTATGTACCAGGTGCGACCAGCGACAAACACTCCCTATATTGAATCCTTGTCGTTAACTCGTCGACGTGGCTTCTTGTTCATCATCGAGTTGTCACTGGCAACAATAATTCTGCCTTTGATCCATATATATCATGCATAGAAAAACATCCCACTATGTTATCAATGGTAGCCATAGTCGTATTTATTTGAAAGATCCCGAACGTTGATTGGCTCTAAATAATTATCCAGAAACCTGAATAATATATGATATATTACTGAATAACTGATTCATAATGGTGTATCTAAATATCGATTTCGTTGCTATTATAGTGTAGGCTGTGGGTGTTAATTATCTCGTGGTTTAAGTGGTGTTTAGGAAATCTCTGTTGGAAAACATAGATTAGGATATTTATATGATGGCTTTTACCTGTATGAGGTCCATTATGTTGTCAGGGAAATAATTATCCTCAGCTGATTAATTAATTGCAACATTTCTCATTGTCTTAGAGGCGAAATATTAGCATATGCCTTTTATACAGACACACACACACGCGCACAATCACACGCGCGCTCACATAGTATATATATATATATATATATATATATATATATATAACCTCAACGACACAAAATCGCATTGAGTTCATAGTTTATAATTGGTTCCTTGTTTCTTAGATTGATGGGTATCATTATACGACAATATAATTTCTTATCCATCACTGAGATGAGTGTGTGTGTGTGTGTGTGTGTGTGTGTGTGTGTGTGTGTGTGTGTGTGTGCGTGCGTGTGCGTGTGCGTGTATGTGCGCGCGTGAGTGTGTATGTGTGTGGGGGAGTTCAAACTAATCAGGTTAATTATTATTTTCAGAAGACAACATCTGTAATCAGCGGCAGCTTTATATTAAAGATCATATGACTATTAGTCTATTAGAAATATCATTGCTGTCTTTGCAGGTCAAAGAATGATACAGAGTTAAGCTTATGAAAGCTTATAACAGCTTATGAAAGCTTATGAAAGTCATCCCGAAAACTCAGGTCATCCAGTCAGATACTATTAGAGGTACTCACGTTTTGGCTGAGGTGAAATGGTGAGTGTCCATTTAGTACTGAATAAGTCCCCACTTTGTGGAATAGGCTGCTCGGCGGATATGAGAAATGCCTAGTCTTTTTGAAAGTTTTTATCTGTTCTGAAAGCACACCTGTTCAAGGTCGCTTTCACAGATAAATAATAATTATGGTCCTAATTTCTTGCAAAAGCCACCATATCACACATTGTAAATTATACCGTTTTGCCCGGTTCATTGTGAACCTCGGCAATTACCAAGCCGTTAGTATTCAGTGAACCGTTGGAAGATGGGCTTCACACATTTCTCGGAAACACACGCAGTGTTTTACAGCAAGCGGCAGGCATAATATTATTTAGAAGTGAGCTCCGGTGGCCTAGCGGTTAAACACCCGGCACTTGGTGCCAAGAGTCACGGGTTCGATCCCAGAAATAGGTCGAACCTTTTCCAGAGATTAATTTCTCGGCTCACAACATCGTGGGTGGCTGTTCACGTGAAATGGCACTGCCGTCTCCACTGAATTGTTAAATAAAGGGGGACGGAAAAAAACTCTGGCAGTGACCACCCTCGGAGTATTTCGGCTCTATCTGTCCGTACTGCTCCCTGTGAGTGGTGGGGGAGGAACTTTTGCTCAACCACTCCAACATAGAGGCTGTGCTGAATCAGCGACAGCCTGGGGATTCTCCCCGAAAAACAAATCAATCAATGAAGCAGTGACACTTAAGGAAGCAGATCGATACTGACGCGCGTTACTTAATAGACATATTATTTAGTTGAAATAAACTCTGCTAGATGTAGCAGCAAAACACACCGAGTCTTCCGTCTTCTGTGTGTGAAAGAACGCGCGAGATCGTAGAATTGCTGCCGTCCGAAATATAATGTTTACGTACGGGCGGCTGTCCTAGAATTCTATATCATGTAACAGTGTTTTGTTGTGATAACAACGGGTTTATTATGCTTTTAAGATTAATATATTTATCAAGTTTTTGCGTTATGAACACGAACTAAAAGTATTTACGTGCATTATGATGACATAGCCAAATCGAATTCCTTTAGAAAGGTAGACTCAAATTTATATTTGATATTTTGGCGCAAGACACAAATTTACATATAATATGCTTCTTGTTATTTATTTTCGGAGTAAAACTTATATTCCACTAGCATATTATATTGAAACAGGAGATGAAATTTAATAAGTGAGTCAATTATCTTGTAATTAATATTAACTGATCGTTCCTGCTTTAATTCCAAATTATACTACATGTTCTAACATTAGATGTACATACCATAAAGTTGTTGTTGGTACATTGTCAAGATCTGCAAAGTATAAAAGAATAAATTTGTAGAAAACTATATTTAGTCCTGTACAGAACCAGGGCATATTAGGGTAAATAGTATCACCATCTAGCTCACGCACGTAAACAGTAGCACAGCAACGAGCGCGGTAACGATAAACGCATTTGAAGCATTTGGTCAGGTAAACATTATGGCTGTTTGGTAGACTAAATCCGTTGTTAATAATCAGAAAGAAACAGTACTGATTATCTTGGGGGGATCCTGACACTTCCGTCTACTTAAATTTTCTGGAACAATTCTGGAATATATCTAGGTCTACAAATGAAATGGCATGATGTGTCATGATGTGAAATCGTTTATGCGTTATGTAACTTCTTTATGAATTCATATATAATACGACTGATACGTGATATAAATTTAATATGTACACATTAAGAATAACGTTGCCAGCATTATCGAACCATGTTTTTAAGCTGTGTATATTAATTATTAGTGATTTTGTAAAGTTGATCTAGATGTGCTGTAGTCTAGATCTTTTAGATATAGTCCATAGACCTACAGGCTAAACCACGGAAATGTGCCAATAGCTATAAAATTGCGTCTACGGGTCCGGAGCTATAACCACTTCAAAAATTATATAGCATCATTGTAAAGCATTCTTATAAGTAGGTACATGCACCAATTTTTCAAATGCATCTAAACAAATAAACTCTTCTTTTTTAAATGTTTGGCTTAAAGTAACTAACATTATATAGTTTTAATTATCAAGATAGCTTTATTAGTCTCTGAGATGTAAGTTATTTAAAATTGGAAAGCTGTTCACCAAGTGTATTAAATACATGGCCCAAAGTGCAGAAAATAAAGCATGTTCACTAAAAATAGTTGAATAAATATGTAAACATTTTATTTATTAATTTGTGGTAAGGTAAAAATATACTGCCAGTGAAAAAATCCACCTAAAACATCAAAGCCTGTGAATAAATATCATGGGTGTAGAAGAAAAATAGTCTTAATATCACATGTCAGTTCAAATTTAAATAAAAGTGAGTAGATCAGACAGCTAGAAGGGGTGAGGAGGCTGTACCATAAATAATATATCCTTGGCTGTGGTATTAAGCTACATCATTGAAAACCACAAAAATACACATGTCTTATCAAGGTTGTAGTTGTGTGTGTGTGTGTGTGTGTGTGACATGGGGTCTCCAGATCATTATTTTGCATTTAATAGGAATAGGATATATGCCACTAAACTAAGTAACATTCAGCACAATTTGCATGGCTGTCGTGGTCCAGCCTGTCGAGTTCAAACTTATTTTTTGTAGAACCTTTGCCATCTGACATGATGATGTGAATGTATAAAATCAATGATCAGATAGATTATAATTCAATAGGTGATTCCTATTTCTGTAACATTGGTATTTATGCATGATGTATTGAAAGTGAACTGTTTTATTTTCTAAATCAGCCATTCATGCAATGTTTACTACATGTAAATAACATTTTTTATTTAATAATATACAGGTGATACATATATGATTGGTTCCCACATACAAGTAAAAATAATATTTCCAAAACTCTACATTCAATATTTTTTTAATCTTCATTAAAATCAATTTACATTAAGTTAAAAGTTTAATTTTAAAATCATTTATTTAATCCATTGAAATCTATGCTAAAAATCCCCTACAAGTCAACATGAATAACTAAGGCTTAGCTGTGTCGTTCATCTGGAAAAATCAGTCGGCTCAATAATTGCGTTATATTGTGATAAATATTGTGTTGAAAACTAATCTCAGTCCCCATGTAATATGAAATAATTTGCTGAAATCATAGCTGTTTCTAACCCGAGACCGCAGTTGGTAACCGATGCAATGCATTTCACCTGGATTAGTCTATTACATGACTTTTAAGAATTCAGTGAAGAATATTTTTAATTGCAATTATCCTATGCATTTTTTTTAAGTATTTGAAATATCAAATACTTAAGGAAAGTATTTACCAGTTAATGCAAATACATTCAATTCCTAAATATCAAATACAAATACTTAAAAAAAGTATTTAAATACCAATTGATGTATTTGAGTCCATGTCTGGTGTGTGTGAGAGTGAGTTAGGGAGCGAGCGAGCGAGTTAGTCTTTTAATATAATCATTATTTTTGGGAGGATTGAGTTTGACATATTTTTAAAAGGGTCAAGTTGTTATTAAATCTCATGCATAGATCATTATAAATTTATATCTAGAGATATATCAAACAACATAGATCGTTTATGATCACTTTCTGCTATTTACATTGTTATTATTATATATCTGTGCAGTGCGTTATAGATACCATTTCATGGCTGCCTCGGGTACTCTACAGTCATGGTTATTTTTTCTGTGTAGTAGAATGACTATCATATAACTGTAAACAACTAGGTATGTAAATGTTACCTTCTAATTATTATCTATCCAGACCATGTAGGTTCACATGGAAAGATGACGATAACCAACTTCAAGTGTGAGTTATTTCGGTGGAAGTTATGCATGATATGCATTTCTTTTTATAACCCCAAACACATAGTAATAGGAATAAATAGCCGTTATTTATGCATGATAAAAATTACACTGCATGTAATAATTGAATCAACATGAGTGACATGGAAAGCCACCTGACCCAGTTAAAACCTGAACTTTTGTTTTTGAGGGTGGTTGTATTTTTCCTGGCATCATCCTTCTTTAATCATCCAGTTAAGACAATATTTCTGTAGTTGTTGCACAAACAATCTGTGGGAGGATTAAAGAACAGTTGTGTCTTTGTTTTTTCTTTCTCATTTCATGGTAATTACAATCTGTAAAATGATTTTCCCCCAAAAAAAATGCATTATATTATTTCCGTTTGTATGTTTTTCCTGAGAGAAACCTGATTTTGGTCTGTAACTTCTTAAATGGTACTGGACTTTGGTCTAAAAAGTGGCAACGATATAATTGGTTATTTTCTAGATTCACTGTTAATGACATTTTTTGTATCATAAAAGATTTAATCTTAGGTTATTGATCGATCTGTCAGACTTCTTCGTGTTTTATGATCGATTGATATCTTATTACTGACTTATACTGGTAACTTGCCAAAATATTGTTTCAGGTCAGTCGAGTTGATTGTAATATTGATAACCTACAGAATTGTTTTAAGTGGATGGTAGTGTTTGTTTGCTGTTATCAATCTGCTTTTGTTTTCATAGTTGATTTTTGTTTGACAAAAGTGGAATGTTTTTATGTTCAGCCAAAAGTTATTATGAAAAACTGGGGCATACATTCTGAAATTTTGATGATCCAGAATGGTAAATAAAGTGAAATCTATGAACATACTTTCTGTGTTTAAAACATTGAAGAATAAGTTTATTTCACACGTAAAACATTATTCCAGTTTTTGTATTTGATGAAGGACGTAAATTTAGATTAAAATTTGTTTTCTATTACAAAGTTATCCCTGTTGCAAAAGACCAGGGTGTGGGTTCAAATCTGACCCATACCTGTATTTGTGGAATTTATTACCCTCAGCAGACGTCTCTTGGTCAAATGTCCTCCAAGAGACCAATACCGTGGCTAAACTGCCAAGCTCAACTCAACTGTTGGAACTATTTGTAAAGCTAGAATATTGTATTTCAGACTTATACAGAACAATACTATGGCTTGTTGTTATTGAGCTTTATACATAACCAACGTACTGCACCGTGGATGTGTATGAGTGATGTGCACCTTAATTTATGGCTTGTTTGTATACACTTTGTATGATAGCTACAGTGAGACTGCACCATGCCCAAGCTGGGAAGAAGGGTGAGGATTTTAATTGTTTAACTCCTTGCACTAACTGCCTTTTTAAAACTGAAGTTAGTATTGTTGTTTGCTTGATGTTTTCCTTCTTTCCGTTTTGTATCTAAGTAAACATTGTCTGATTTAGCATAGATATGTGAAACTTTGTCCTTAGATAACACCTGACATGTCAGATTGGCTGAGTACGATTGTTTAATATATGTTTAATTACTGTGTGGCATTTATTAATTATTGGATCATGCAAACAATTTGTGTATAATAGTTTTTTGTTTCCAAAGTAAACAAAGTTTGTTATTTAAGTGAAGGAATGAGGATTTCATTACTTCAACTGTTGTTATGATTAAACCCAACAAACTAGAATGCTAGATATTATAGCTAATCAATGACCACTGACAATGGACCTTAAATGTATAACTCAGTCGTTTAACTACAGCAGCTAATATATTGTTATTTCTATGAATATTAGGAGCTGCTCGTTGAGTATATCAATTAAAATATGCGTAATAGACAATTTCCACGATGACTGCGCCATCTAACGATAGTCTGTTTGTGGGTCATGTTTCAACAGACCCGCTGAACCATCTGATAAAAACATCCCCTTTACCAATCAAGAGATCGTGGAGATCACATTATGTTTCATATATTGATAACATGTCTATTACTGTTCCCAACTTGATGATTTATTTTCAATAACATGTAATTTTATCACCAAAAATAAAGTTTACTTCCCACAAACAAATGATCTTATCTATTAACAAAAAAAAATCTATGTTATATTTAATTAAAATGAAACTACTACAAGAACTTGTAGATTGACTTCGTTCTGTGAATCCCCCAAAACATAAATTTATAAACAATTACACTTCTTGTTCTGTGCTACTTTACTATGTACACAGCTTCACTGACCTACAAACCTCAGTAGATGTGGATTGTACATGCAACGCATGGAAATTGTCTATTCTATAACTAAATAAAGTTCAAAATAATAAATCAGAATTCTTATCTTTGTTTTGTATATTAAACAATAATGGTCCATTGTCAATTTACTTTTATAAATTGCAATATTTAAAATTAGATCTCCATCTGATAAATATGTTCATTACAAAGTTACATGTTCATTACAAAGTTTTAGTATTATATATTTATTATTTTTATTTATTATTTTTATTAATATAATATTATTAACAATATTATTAATTATTATTAATAATAATATTATTAATTATTATTAATAATATTATTATTAATTATTATTATTTATTAATAATATAATATGTCTAGCAATGAAAGATTAATTTTTTTAATTTCTGTATTATTTTTTTAAATCCTACAATACCTTTATTTATGATGATCATAGTATATGTTGTCAAGCTCATTTTGTGATAATAGTCCAGTAATATATATGTATATAATAATAATATCTTTATTTCGTACTTGTAGTACATTCAACATAATAACAAGAACATGTAGGAACCCAAATGGATAATGAAATAAAACAACTATAATACACACAACCTAGACACTTAATTTATGCACAGATTTTTTTAATAAAATATGGTCATGCTATTTGGTCCTTAATACTGAAATAGAGAAGTAGAAGTTATTTTGATGCTAAAAACCTTTTTTGGAGAACCATCTTTGATGTAATGTAATTTTCGTCTGCTACTATGTCAATACATTTTTATAGATAGACAGACAGACAGACATTTTGGTCATAGACAATATAAAATTTCTTGAGGGACAAAAATAGCCTATGCTGTCTTTTTAATGGCCCATAAACAAATTAGGAATAATTACTCAAATTTGGCATCCAATGACTAATCACAGATTATGTTGTAATCATTATAATGCTTTGTCATTATGAAGTGAAATGTATCTTGTAGTAATTTGGAAGTAATAATAATAGTTTTATAATCATTTTATTATAAATTGATAATGATTGTCCTGGAATAAATATATTGATTCTTCCTTTTGAAACATATTACTAGATAGGGGATATATTTTTAAGGTAATGTTCAGAAATATTTTAGTTTGTGAATATGTTTGTTTTTAACGTGTATCACATTAAAGGGTCAAGCTGAGTGTCACTAATTTTGTCTGAAAGACAATAAAAAAAATTATTATTAAAAGAAACTAGATCTACTGATTAATTTAGCACTGAAACTGGTAAGCTTTAGCTCACTAGATAGTTCGTTTATTTTTAGGGAAACAAAGCTAGTGAGTGTATTTATCTCTAAGGGTGTGCCAAAAAGTTCACAATTTTGTTTTTATCATATACAGAGATATATATATATATATATATATACACACACACACACACACACACACACATATCACATTAGAAATATCAGATATATGATATTTTTTATGAATTTCACAGCCATTATATAAAGTAAGACAAATTTGTTTTTATCAAGCAACACGCATCATCAATAAATCTTTACTGACCATACACATGCACAATGCCATATTTTTGTGATTTTATGTTGCTAAAATATCAACAGAGTTGATCACTTTGTATAAAGAGCTCAAAACTTAATACCAACTATTGCTATAATAATTTCCCTGCCATTAATGCTCTTGTAACTATGAGTACTGTTTGAACCTATAGATGACATGCAAGATTATTAAATCATAGTTTACACATTTACGGTGGACAGCTAGTGAACAAGACATATCATTAAAGCCACAGTATAAAGATTCTGATTAGATCTACCACTTATTGGTGAACTCCCATTTTACCAACTTACAACACCGGCCTGACATCGGCAGTCAGTAGTTTTCTGCCCCTTGCCAGGTGTTGGGCATGTTTTGGGATTTGTTTATTACAAGCCAAATCATTAATGCTGCACAGAATGATGGTAGATGTTAGTTGGTTTCTTGAATTAGACCATTAAACTAGATTTATTTATACAGTATATATATATATATATATATATATATATATATATATATATCAAATTCAAAACAATTGTTAAAGGTTTATTTTGTTTATGGTTGATATTAGGTTTAATAATTGGTTTTTATTTGTAATCTCCTGATATCAACATAGATCATCAAGTTAATTCTATAATTTTCATAATTTTTATATCATAAACATCATCCACTCCCCTGTGTCACCAATTCACACATGCACCTAAGTACCTAAGTTTTAAAGAATATTTCCTTGCTTTTACACTGATTTACAGTTATTTTAGTGTTGTTGGTGATATTCTTTGGCTAAAGGGACTTTATCAAGGGAATTTTTTATATTATTTACATAAACATGTCTTAATAATTGATGACTCATTGGATATACATTATTGAATTAATCATTCAATGTTGAAAGATCCTATAAATATGAAAATATTTAAAAACATTATCTGAACATGATCACAAAACTGTTGAAAAGTAAATGTTATCAGATCATTTCTGAGACACTCATGTCTAGTCATGAATCTCATAAATGGCTCTGATGGTCTGTCAGTGAGTAGGAAGAAATTTGCTAATCCATGAAAAATTTACACGTCTGAAGATATCGTGTTATTTAATTAACATATTTCATACAATAAATCAGTCAATGGCTTGAGGCATGTTTATTGGTAAAATATGAATGTGAAATTTGTATGTCAATCATGCTACTCATTATTATTGTTATTATAATGATTGTTATGATGAACATCAAGTTATCATAATGATAACAAAGTCATATTGTTGTGATTGTAAAACTTTAATGATTATTGTCCAGATAATGATATAATAATAATAATAAAGTGCTCTGATTTATCTCATCCTTGTATTGATTACATACTTTGTTTTGATTTAGTTGCATTTAGCATTATCTGCTTGTTGTCCTTTTTAATACCTTCTGCATTAATATCTTCTGTAAGATGTGCCGACACATGATAGTGTGATAAGTTAATTAATGTTAACAGCAGGTATCTTTTTATAAATTTAGCTTTAATGTATCCGGAGAATGGTAAATATACTAATGTTGTTATTATGCTGAGCTTTATCTGCAGAGTAATTGATAATATAATAGAATTTGTGGAACATATTACCATTATATAATTTCCTTAAATAATCTTTTTAATTCTGAAATACAATGCATGCTCTATGTTTGACAAAACAAATCTTATTTTCAGAGTGAAGCACACCATATAGACTATATGTATCCAAACTATTCAGTGACCAAAAATGCGCCATTTGGAACACTTGACACACCTGTACAGAAGCCGAAAATTGTTGGGAGTAAAATTGTTTTCACCCGAGAGGATGGTAACTTTGGCACGTAAGTGGAGTCTTTGTGAAGGTGAAAAACTTCTTCGGGTCTATATTTGTTGTGTATAGCAATAAAACTTATTAGTTCTTATATTTATGCAAATATATTATTGTAATATAAAAAACATGTATAGGTGTGTACTGTAAATTGGGACAGATAAATAAGACAAGTTTTGTTCTTTCATGAAATTGTACCATCCTAACATCAGTATATTTTGTGTATATTTTTCAAGTCCAAGGTGGGCTCAGTCATCACATCAGTCCCGACACAGCAGTCCACAAAGATCGGAAAGTCGTACAAGTCAAAATAAGACATCCATTAAACTTACACCACTGTCAGAGAAACCAACAAATTTTAATCCACATGCTCTCTCTCAGCAAGCTAAAAACATATACAGCAATGCACAAAAGGTATGTAAATAACTCGACCCACCCACCTCTCTCTCTCTCAATGTGTGTGTGTGTGTGTGTGTGTGTTCTGATGAATTATGCTAAAATCAGATTAGTTACCATCTTCAGTTATTCAAGTATTGTGTTAATACCCAGTATTATTTTATTCTGTTATTAAATGAAGCAATTCTTTTTACAACAGCAGGATGTACAACATTCAGAAATTCATCACAGCGAGGGCTTTACATCACCACCGCTAAACCCTCATGATATATTGCCTCCAATAGGCACACCATCAACACCAGCTCTACATAAACAGCACCAGTTCTCACCTACAAACCATAACTATGACACATCTGATCATTGGAAGAAGACAGGACTATAACCTAAAGCATCATCTTGCTAAATACTTGCCAGCAGACGGTTCTTATTTACCAAAGGAACCAGTTGTGCTTTCCAAGGATGAAGAATTAGAGTTGAGACGATTGATCAGAGAAGATCTGACTGGCTTCAACACATCAAAATTGAAAGATGTTTATTTAGAGTTAACAGGTTTTGATAGACATTTAACAGGATGCATCAGCTATGAAAACTTGCTGTTTTCTTTACTCAGAGCAAAGGTGGGTAATTTTAGTCAATGTAGCTTATTTGTAGTGCTTAGGTTTTTGAGTACATAGAAGTGTGCGTGTGTCTGTGTTTGTGTGTATGTACTTAAAATCTTCCAGTCTGAATATTTTTGTGGTTTTATCGAGTTTTTGTCATAAGTACCCATTGTTATTTAAATTTACTCATGTCAAATTATGAAATTATAAAAATAACAATAAAAGGGTTTGTGTGATTGTTCACCTTAATTTCAGTTACACAAGCTTCTCAACTGCTCCGGCTGATGTCTAAATAATAGACAGTTATAATGTTTCTTAACCAAAACAATAAATTATTATCAACCGTTATTTATGTAATTATAATATTTGATTGTATTTGATTGTAACCATTGAATCCATGCCTGAATTATAAAAAAAACATCTATAAAATATCAGTTCAGCCATTGAAATAATCTCATTCACTTTATTTTGTTAAATTTTCAGATTTCCTAACGCTGTATTAATTCACTTGAGTGAAGTGCAAAAAAATAATTTTTATCGACTTAGAGATATATCACATATGTGATATATATGATTTATTATGTTGTAAATACTATGTTGATACAGACAAAACATATTTCAGTAAACTCATGCATTTTATTCATCAACACTACAATGTACAGCTACAAACTTTTCATAAAACTAAGCTAGCACAGTGTTGAAAAAGAGAATGTAAAAAGAATATGCTTGAATCTGAGTGATTCCTTGATGAAACCATCAGATAACCTATATTTTTTTCAGATACTAGTGTATACTGCTTGTCATAGCAAAAAAGAACTTGTATCTCATTCACTAATTATTTACTGTAATCTTCAGGTGGGTATCTCGGCTGAAAATCTACGTCTGGTGGCATCGCTGTTCATAACATCAAACTGTGGTGGTGAAAATCAAGGCAATACTAGAATGGTGAACTATGAGAAGGTGCTGTCATTTATATCAGCAGCTCAGAAGCCAAATGGTCCCTTGATAGCTGATTTGAGGAATGGTGTTACCCTCCAGACATCAGCCAAGAACACGTGAGATTATATACAGGCTGTTCATAACATAGATCCTCAATTAGTCGTGTTTTTTAGCTAAAACCTTATATTTAGAAAATAGATCACTTCTTTTTTATTATCTGAGCACATATATTTCAAAAATGTATATATTTAATACTGTAGTTATTTCTTATATTAACTGTAGTAGCTCAACTGGAGTTTAGTAATATATGTGTTGTTAAAATGCGACACAGATTCTTGCATTTAAAACTTAAGATGCAAATTCTAGGCAATGATTGTAGTCTTACTATGTCCAATTATTAATGAGAAGTAGTTTTGATCATGTTTTAGTTTTGAATTAATTACTGTCACTTGTGGTTTTTTTATCTTTGCCATATTCATACTAGCACTGAAACATGTCTGGATGCATGTGTGGCTTCTTTTTCAAAGATAACAAAACCTTTATTGATCTCTTTGTCTGTCTGCATCTAGCTCTCCAATGCCTGCCACTCCAGCAATGAGCATAAAGTCTGAAACTGACAAAAGATCTAACTTCAACATTATAACCCAGGAGGACCATAGGTATTTTTGCATAGATTATATAATAAAATAACTAATTTCATGAACAACAACATTTATGAACCGTTGAAGAATATCTAAAGACCTGTTTATGAAACAGAAATTAAGACATATGTAAATAACTCAGCTAACGTACAAGACCATGATTGCCATCATGTTTGTATACTGGCTCTCACAGTTCAAAGATGAACAATAAGGACAATTAATTATTATCATATATTATGATGCTGTTATCAAAGTGGCCATAAAGGAATGTGTGAGGCTTTGTAAAAGTGGGATGCAGCATTCTTGAACCTTTTGGTAACTGTTTCTGAAACTTTAGTAAATTTGTTTAAAGAACAGTTCAAATAGTGAAATTCAATTCTCTGCAGTAGCTAGGCTGTCAAAGATGAGAGTTTTTTGTCTAGACTTTTATGTTCGTCTGTCAAGAATTAAATACAAATTCATCTCAATCATGATCTTGTATAAAAAAAATTGTCCATAATAACATTGTATTGATTTTGAAATAATTAATATTATGTTTTATGGCATTTTGTTTATTTTCGCTTAGAATTCACTGGTTTTCAGAGCTTTTTCTATTCACTAAAATTAACACAAATCTTTTTTAAGTATTTCAAAAAACAACCACTGCATTCATTACCCTTTAAAAATAGTTCTAACACTGAAACTGTTTTTATAGTAGCAGATATACAATCACTTTCAAAAGATGTTGCTGATGTTTTTTTCTTTTCTTATGTCATTTTATTTTGTAATGACATGTATATTTTAAAACAATTTATTCCCTGTTTTCCATCATGTACTCTCTTTGATGTCAAATGGTGTCATGCTGGCTGTTATGATTTAGTCAAGAAAATGATTGAACAGTTAGTCAGAGCTATAAATAATCTGTATGAAAATAAGTAGCATCTCTTCTCGCTTTATATCATAAAGAGTCAATGTTTTGCATGATTCTAATAGTGTATATGGTGTTTTAAGTCATGAGATAAAGTGTTACCGATGTCTGTGCAATATTTTATCCGAAAATAAATGTTTATCATTTCATTAGTTAGTAGCCCCTAAACAAAGCAGTCACTCATTCTCAATCTGAAGATACAACAGACCTTGCCAACTAATTTTTTCGTGGGCTTTTACACTTTGGGTCACCACCAGGTACAGCCCAGAACAGCAGAGGCGGAGTTTCATGATTTTCAATGTAGGCCAGATTCTTGTTCTGAACATCTCAGTTTGAACAGCGAAGTCTGCTAGTATCAGTTATCACTTGAAAATTGAAATGGTGACAGATAAGGTTTATTTACATTTTAAAATCAACTCATGGTTCCCATTAATTCACATGAAATAATACCCAAATGCAATATATCAATGCCGGATTATTGCTCTATCAATCAATACTTTTGTGTAATACAATGTCTATGATTTGATGAGTATTTTCGATCCAAATAGCACACCCGTTTGTTTGTTAGGATTATGCCATCTATGCCAGCGCATTATCACTGACATGCGCATGCACCGTGAGTCTGATGCTAGATGATGGCGAAAGTTCTACACTGAAAATGACCACAAATAAACCAAATCATTAAAGATATCTCTGAATTGTCCTGGTAAAATGATAGTATTACAACTACCATGTCCATTTTTGATATTATTCTAAATGGCCAAAGATGTGTATTGAAGAAATACTATGGGAAAGCCCCTGACTGTATGTAAACTTTCGCTACGAATACAGCAACCCGCTTGTACACAGGAAATGTGTTTTGCAAACTACCACATAGAACTTCCAATTTAATCTATTTTGTTTACTAAATCAGTGTTCTTTGAATAGAAATATACTAAATATCACCTTATCTTTCATTTTCTTTTACTGACTATTGGAATTGTGGAGTATTATCATTGGCAAAGATCCTTAAAATATACAAACAAATCTCGCGTACACACTGAAAAGGAACGCTGATCCATTAACAGGTTGTGTTTACGACCCAATTGTAGTAGTTCTAAGTCCTGCCGCCAGATGTCACTATAAATATACTCCAGGAAATGCCCTCTAAAACACCATGAAACGACAATTATAATATTTGGCATGTGTAATTTTTAGCTATATTAACTGTTAATGCTGTTTTCAGATGTAGTTTTTCACTAATTTATATTCCATCAGTAATTTCCACATATGTTATTCTGTTCCAGTCCAAGAAGTAAAAAGTTTCCATACGGCAACCGGGATAATTCCAAGCTGCTGCGTATGATAGAGCAGGCCCTCGTGATTTCTGGAGAAGACCTAGATTATGACAAGATCTATGCAATATTCCGGAACTTTGATAGAGGTCACCGAGATATGTTGTCACGAGACCAGGTTAGTTAGTTGTTAATTTTTGTATCAGTTAAAGTGAAATAACAGTATTGCATAATTTAATAGACAGACTGCAGATGTGTATACACATGCAGCAATACACACACATATACACACATTGTTGATATTATTTTTATGAACAAGCAGGTGCCAGTATATTGAGCTTGTGATTTCTGGAATATAACATGTATATTACCTGATCTGTCAAGGACTACAAACAAAGATTGTTTATTTTATAGAGAGCTTGTATCAGACATTGTTCTGTAGCTGATAATACTCCGAGAGATACGATATTATGAGTGGAACTTTTCACAGAAATAACCTGCATTATAGCTACTAATGTTGTTTACTGAATAATAAGATTGACTTGAAGCAGATCAAATAGGTCATGAAACATTTACATAAAAAATATCAGCTACCATTTAAACAACTTCTAAAGATATTAGTTTGGCCTATGTTGCAATAATATCAACACCAACAATAAAATTAGTAAACATTTGACATAATTCTGAGACTAGCTGTTCCTGGATATATTGACAACACTAAAACCTGGATACTAAACTCAACATGGCCAGGCATTCTTAATTTAAGTTCACTGACTTAAAATGCACCTCTTCATTAGGTGAATGCAGAAATCATTCAAGGAAATCTGTACCCGTATTTACATACAGACACTAAAACAAACAGTGTGTTCAATGACAGAATACTTAAATATAACAGCCTCTATTTGCGAGTGTTGTTTAACATTGAAAGGTGATAATGATTGAGAAATAGAAATTAGTTTATAGTAGTCTTTCTGTTGTCAAAATGGTAAAAATTAATAAAAAGTGTTTTGCATACACAAGATAATAATATCAGATTGTAGAGTTGATCTTAGAAATAATATCATATCCATAATATGTATGCTGAAGGCTTTCATTCAGATTTCCTTAATTTTTGTGCTTGATCAGGCTTATATATATTATATATATATATATATATATATATATATCAAGGTCCCAAATACCTGGTCACATGGTCGCCATCGGTGACCTGAATTAGTGATGGGCGATTACATATTTTGAACAACTAGCCCTGCAGGCGACTTGACCATTTCTCTTTTACGCACATCGTTTTTTCTTTCATTCAACCAATCTTTTCCATGGTTCGGTCTCTAAGCATAAATCTATAACAATAATGATCTATTGGGAAGTTCCATATTCACAGTTTCAGTTCATATTTGCAGGATGTTGAGGAAAATCAGTTTCCGAATGGCATTGCTTAACGTATAGATTGTGCATTATCAGGCAACAAATCTGACAGCATACGAGTCTCTTAGCTAAAATTGGCAAGAACAAGGATAGCAATTTTACCATAGTTTCGCACTGGCAAAAGCATTGGGCATGCTTGATAAGGTTATCTGGAAAGGTGAAAAATAATTATGTTGGAAAATATCCAGTGGCAGCAGAGAGTTGTTAGCAAAAGTCACGGAGAAAACATTGTCAGATAGAAAGGATTTGTAATTTCCATGAAATGTTTCTTCTGTCACAATCGAGGATGCCTATATCAGTGCCATTTTGATTGACACATGTACTAAGATCATATCGACAACATAAACATAATAACTGATAAAATGTGGCATTATTTTGCAAGTGTATCGCCACCACCACCCAGCAAGAAAGTGAAGACTTCTGAGGAGAAGCTGAAGATACAACGGTTGTATGAGATCAGTAAACAGAAACAGGCATTTAACCCAAATTGGAAAGTTGGCCACCCATGGCTGGGTATAATAGACAACGGGCTGGGCAGTTCAACATCGGACACTCCATCCACGTCCAGCCAGGCAAGTACGATGATATGCACGACGTGCCGTGCAGCTGGGAAGATAGATCAGACTATTTTGGCCAAAACTTTGTTTGCGTCGGGATGCCAGTCATTTAAGCTGGAGAGCATAAAGATTCATGAAGACTCAAACAAACCTATTGTTGCTAAAGAGACTTTCAAGTCCATTGAGGCCCCGGAAAAACAACCAGCTCATAAAATGCTAACCATTTAGCGCAAGGATGTTATAGAGAAATTATCACACCTGCCACGCACTAGCTATGAAAAACCGCCCTTTCTCAGATTTTGTTTGGCTTTGTGAGTTAGATAGATGAAGAGTGTTAAATTAGGCAAAACATATATGAATGAGGAGTCAGCAAAGGAGTTTAGTAGGCACATAAGTGAAGTTGAAAGAGAAAAACTCCAAGATGACATAAATATGCAAGTTAACTGATCTGCTGTCAATTAAATTCTTGGCTGCTCCTATCTCATCATTTGATCCAGTCCCAGCAATTAAATACTGGAATCGAGCTTCAACCAACCACGAAGACCAAATTTGCATGATGATGGATAAAGGCACAGGTATTGGTTGATGGTGAGACCTCCACTCAACTGGCTCATACAGTTGCTGATGCAGCAGAGCCAGTCACTACAACTGGCGAATCCACTGACTCTGTGTTTGCTATAGTTGATGCAGATGTTGCACCAGATTCTGAATCAGCAGATGATTTGGAGGATGAGAACTCTGAACCTATTGAAAAATACAATTATATTTCTTGGTGATGATAGGGTCTACTAATTTCTGGCAATGTGGTGCATGAAGTAAATAAAGAATTTATCTAACATGATATTGGTGTCTTCATAGCGAGATTAATGTTTGGGTACATACAAATACAAACATTTATTTGGCAACAGATACACAATATAGGATATACATATTGGGCTCCATCCTCTTGTACATGCACTGAAATGTAATGCCATCATGACAGGACATACATGCCATTGTTATTTGTAGATAAATGTATCATGCCAGCTCAAAAAACGAAGAAAATATAGAAGGGCCAGTAAAAATGTGGAAGGGCCACCTTTATTTTTAAATTACTGACCACTTCAATTTTGAAGGTATTTGGGACCCTGAAATGTATATATATATATATATGTGTGTGTGTGTGTGTGTATTGTAAAATCTTATGTAAAATATTAAGGTATATTCTTGTATAGCACCCATAAACATTAATTTAGGCTTAAACAATTGTTAAAATTTGTTTGGCTTTCAACCTTTTCTAACTAGGTTATTCTTAACACAACAGCAACCATTACCAAAAACACTGATGTTTTAATTGGATGACAGAGAGACAGAGAAGATATTATTATGAAATCAGTCTAGCTACTTACCACACATAGGCAATTGCATTTATAGAAAGAGAGAGGACTAGTTACTTCTTTCAGTGCTTTAATCTGGTTTGCAGGAAACTTCTTGCAACTCTAGTTGTTCTAATATAATTATGAACAACTTGAACATTTGCATCTTCAAACTGTCCATTGTTTTTTGCACCCATTAAAACTTTACCAAAGATACCCCTTCTAATAGTCAATGAGTCTTTATATATGTTTGTAATATCACCCTGGTAAATGCACACAGTAATATTCAGCAATATTCCAGACAGTTATTTAATTTGTGCCGATAAAGTAATTGGTAATCTTCTTGTAGCAATTGTTTCATTTGTTTTATCTTGTTTGACGTGGTCATTTTTCCAGATCAAAATGTTGGCTATGAAGTGTAGGATTCCTCTCCAAGAATCCCTTTTGGATAGTATCATTAACAAGTTGGACAGCAGTAATGGCCAGTACAGGTAAAATAAGACTAACACGGAGTTCAATTTCTGATGATAGTTTTGTGTGCTTCGTCCAAAGAGATTTATTTTGCTGTATTTTTCCTTTGCTAATCAGCTGGATGCAGTTTTTAGAGTTTTTGGAGAGAGTACAGCCAGCTAACACTGGACTTCACATGCCAGAAAGTAAACGTCCTACAGACTATGCCAAACATTATCCTGAACCATCAGCAGACTGGCCTAAGAACACTGCTATATCGTCTAACACAGGAGAGAACTTGGTAAGTTGTTACACTTGATATTTGAAGGAAAATTATTTGTTTAGAAGAATTAATATTAAAATTAATAATAACTCACTCACTCTCTCTATGTGTGTGTTTGTGTGTTTGTGTGTGTGTGTGTGTGTAATAAAGGCATGTACTCAGGTTTTTGTGATGCTTATAAATCTGATAGAATTGTGACAAAATGACCATTACCTGAATGGAAAACAAACTGAACATATCTTAGTATATATAATATAATGCAGCTATCATTGAAAACAAAGTGTGTGTATGTATGTATATATAAAGTACATATAATAAATACAGCTATAATTCTAATATCTCCGACAAAAGCAATAATAGCAGACATTTCACTCAGCCTTTGTATGTGTGTGCATGTTTGTGGATGGTCTTATATACCCCACATATGTTTTTCTATTACCCAGCCTTGGCCAGTTAACCAACATGACCCATATGCCATGTTGATGTACATCTTTTGATATCAGCTATTCATTTTATTGTTTATCATCTTTTATGATATATAAAACAAAATTATATTTGCCTAAAGCAGGTTTCTATGGGATTAAGTGGAAAGGATACATCAGCTTTCCTTTGATGGTAAATTCAGTGTCTAGGTTATAACATTCTGCCTGTTTTGTAGACTGCTTCAGTATACTATGGAAGTAGATATGGTACAGTGGCTGTTTGATTTTCTTTACACAGCAGAGGTTATATCTAATGACCAAAATAGTTGCTATACCACTGGGCGGGGGGGGGTTCCAGCATATGATTAAATGCAAAATGGTATTTAGTTTGGCAACACATAATTTCTCATTTTAAATGGTTTAAAATTGTTGTATTGTGTCATTGCTCTCCATTGCTCCTTGTCATTTATTGTGTGGCTCATAAATATGGACCCCCTCACTGCATTATAGTAAACAATCTCATACGTATATACAGTATAGACACTTCTTGTCTAATGAACGAACAACCAGCATCATCTTCCCGCCTTACATTGAGAAGGAAATCCTAATTACTCCAATAGATTATCTGGGGGGGGGGGTTTGTAATGGGAAACATGAAGTTGGTTTTACAGCCTTTTGGACATTTAAGTTGTCTTTGTTTTATTTTGCTATGAAATAAATCCCATATTTTGCTACATTATTCTTTACGGTATCTTAATG
The DNA here is from genome assembly GCA_025642065.1 of Paralvinella palmiformis. Taxonomy (NCBI): domain Eukaryota; kingdom Metazoa; phylum Annelida; class Polychaeta; order Terebellida; family Alvinellidae; genus Paralvinella; species Paralvinella palmiformis. The sequence continues at coordinate 127,012 of JAODUP010000455.1, read as the reverse complement.
ACCAACAACAATATGGATAAGATTATGTTAGAAGAAGGCACAAGAGCAACAACAACAAAGTATTTAATACGTAGTTTTAAATTCTAACTTTTTCTGCTTTCCATTGCCCGCTAATAACTGGCAATTTTCTTTATTCGTTTAGCTTACAATGCCTGATAAGAGGGATTCCGATCAGAATCCCCCGAACCAATCATCTCGTGGGCAGCATGCGCAGGAAATTAGCAACAGAGAAGAAGCTCGTTTAAGAACAAGTGGGTCAGAAATTAGATATCAGGTAGATGGCAAATTGTATTAACAGAATAATTATTTTGGTGAAACTTTTTATATCATTTTTATAGTTCTTTGTATTACCTGGTATGCATTTTTAACACTTTACCTTTTACCTAGGATTACACAGCCCAGCATGTAAACAGATATATAATCTTACAGATACTGGTTATAATATTGCCTTGCTTAAATGTATAATGATAGCCAATGTCCTTGGTAATAAAATCATGATTTCATTATGAGAATGATCACAGTTGCCAGATTACTAACTACATATTTTATATGGATAACTGTAGAAATTTATTTATTTCTCTATGACAATGCACATGTTACCAAAGGAGTTGTGTGTGTGTATATAGATATATTTATATATATATATATATATCTCCTTCAGCCGGAGACTGGCAATCAATTTAGAGACAATGGACAACAGAGACAGGAAGGCTTAGAGCCATGGTTTGAGAGGTTTATGAAACTGGCTAAAGCGCTTTATGATAATGATGTTGATGCTAATGGTAAATTGTATATGATCAGTATATTAAATTTTATATATATATATATATATATATATATATATATAATGAAAAATTTTAAGTAACAATAAATTTATGCACATAAAAATATTAATACAAAGCACTAAAATGACTAGTTAAAACTCATTTGCATAAGGTGGAAAATATTTGAGTAAACTTAAAATACACGAAATTACTGTTCCTATCTAATACTGAATTAAACGATAAATTGTATGTAACAAAGTAAAAACGTGTTTAAATTTCCTATACAGTTAGTTTGTAATATGACCTAGTATCTTATGTGATTTTGTAGGTGTTCTGTCGATGGAAGAAGTAACTCGTTTAATCAGACTTCACAATGAGACGTTAGCTTTGGGATTTGATGAGGATACGATGAGAAGAACTGTTCAATATTGTGCTATGAATGACAACAATGTTCCAATAGATAATTTACTAAAAGTTCTCAGTGTTCATCATAGTTAGTGTTATTAATTAAATTAAACACTCTGACAAATTGTAATTGGATACTCTTCATATTGCCACAGCAGGCAATATTTCTGTGTCATGTGATTTTACTGCATCTCTTTAAAGTTTAAGCATTAGCTTGTTGTACTGTTAAACAGGAACCTCTGTGCAATCTGAACTGTTTTCGTGTCTGCTGCATCACATGTGCATCCATTTATGTGCCAAATGTATGGTTTGAAGTAATTCTGTATACATTATTTATGCAAATCTTTTAGTGTACAGATATATGCATGTAATGATTCATTCACATCCTGTGTATCTGTGCATGCACAAATAAATAACATTAATTTACATGTACTTATTTTAATTACTGAAATTTCTTCTATTTATGAATGTGCCTTGTTAGTAATTTAATACTTTAGACGTTTTGTCTTTTATTCCATTGCTATAAATTGATTATTATTTTTAAGTAATCAGGGGAACTGTTTAACTATTCTGCTGGACCTTACAGACAAGCTTTTATTTCACAAAACTGCATATCAGGCATTATAGTACAGAAAATACCTGTGCAATACTTTCATAAATACTATTTATTTTATCAGCAATGATGTTTTGCTGTATACATATGGTTGATGTTGTTCATGTTTATGTTAGTTATATAATGTTGTACAATTTTACACAAAACTAATTGTGATATTTCTATATAAATTACTAGCCATCTAAAATGTAGTTTCACCAGCTGTAAGCATTAATGTTGTAGAATTGTTAATGTTCTATACATGTTTGTTATGTTTCAAATTGTACATTTAACTTCAGTTGTTTAACTCGTCTGAATGTTTTTACTTCAGACGGCAATATGAGCTGATTTTATTAATCTTCTTCAATAAAACAAACTAATCTATTATCAATTTATATTCTAACTAAAAGTTAAAATAATAAAGTGTCCAGTCTCACTTCAGTCTGTGTTTATTTTTTGTACATCATGCACCTTCCTTCCTGTCTGTTAATTAACAAAATCACTGCTACCAGAAACCAAAAAAGTTATTTATTTATGTTTGGCCTTATTTATAAGTGCTTTACATTTATCATAAAATTAGTTCACTTTAAGTCCTATGCCATTATCTATTTCACACACACACACATTCACTGTTTTTGAATAAATAAAATAGTATCAGATACATGTATTATATTCCGGTTCTAAGCCAAATAATTTTTGCTTCACAATGTCAAATGTGTTCATCGTGTTCACTACTGACAAGTGAAACTACATGTACAATAGAGCTTTGTAATTTAATTCAGTTGCAACAGGCGAGCAATTGTAATTAATTTTAATAAATGTGTTAAAATTTCAAGAAAAACCCTCACAAACTACTCAGCGTAGGTTTCTAGTTTATTCTAAAATAACACCAACTTTATCAAAACAGTCAACTGGAATAATGATACGAGTAGACAGAATAATAATAATAATAATATGTTACAAACAAAATAATCTGCAGCTGAATAAATAGATACAGCCTCTTCATAAAACATCTCTAACAATTTATTAACTAACCGACATTAAATCAGACAATTATTGTATATTTTCTTCTTTCATAAAATTAGAGGCATTTAGCATAAACTGCTCCAAAAGGTTTAATTCTGGGGAAAACGAGTGGTTCAACATTTTATTTACATAGACAAAATGAAAAATATACAGAACAGAGATCAGAAGCAAAGGATTCAAGGACAAAACACCAAAGCCATATATATATATATATATATATATATACATATATATGAAACACAGATAAAGACTACAGTTGTTAACTTTTTAAAGAACGCTGCCTATTTTGACCAAAGCCCTCCGCTTTGCAAGTATTATTTTTCCAACAAATTATCCGTCATCACCAGTAGGCTTCTATAAACCAGATAAACTTAGTGTGCTGACCATAGAACAATGACTGGTGCATGACTCGCATAATGGAAACCATATGATCATCTATTCTGGTTATCTTACACATTTTCAACTAATAAAAGCATCTTCAAAAATAAACAACATAATGGTATCGTGTTACATGATCATCAATTTGTTATGTACAACTTCTATACATGGTCAATCTGGACGTGCACAAATGTGACTATTTCGTTTCCAGGATTTTCAATCTCTCCCGCATGATCATCTGGACTCGTACTCGTACATAGACATATACACACATGCGTGAAGTACACATGCAATGATCAAGATAACAAGTGAGACGATGCGTTGTACATCCTTATCTTGGTCATTTCAGTCATGATGCATATACACTCGACAATTAGCAGAAATATAACACTAATAGTAAGAGATGAACAACACACAATCTGGACATAACATAAATGATGTCAACAGATGCTGCCTCTTTATTACCAGCCAGTATGAGAATATTTGTACAAAAGAAATACCAGTGGTATAAAATGAGCATGTGACGTTCTATTGGTGATATCTGGACCTTTGTGGAGTACGTTACCACAGCAGTTATGACAGCATTCGGCGAAAACACGTTTTACACAATGAGCACAGTCTGATAGATAACCAAAATCAAGCACACCTCGGTTCAGAACGAGAGACCCTGATTAATGCTACTGAAGGCCATAACGATTAACTTCTGACTGAATACTGAAGAGGATATTATGCACTGACAAATCATCGTGCACACACACATGTGGCAGTGCTGCTGTGCGATGAACACCGTTTACGAAATGGTTACATACGGTTCGCTTTCAGAGCTCGATCAGTAAACGCAACGCTATCAGTGGTGCACTTAGTTACTGCAAACAATTAGAATAAGAGAGGTTTGGTTAGGAAAACGATTAAAAATGAAGATTATCAACAGCAGTCTAGTGCACCTCTTCACTTCGATAAATGAATGAAACAGCATAAATAAACCAACAACAAAACACTAGTGTCCTTAGTCAGAGTGATATAAATTTTCAGGGCACACCTAATCACCATTGACTTAATTTTGTTTTACTGTTAAAAAAAAACAATAATAAATAACAGTGACACACCTCTAAAAAGCTGCTTACATAACAATTTATCAATAATATAATAAATGAGTCTTATAATTATAAAATGCTGATTATAATCCAATAACAAATATGGGACATTCTCAATATGACAGAAATAAGGGATAAAACAGCAATGTAGAAAGAACACGAACACTGGTTATAACATTAACCTGTTACAGCACGCTTGGTTTCAGTAAATATATACTATACATGAATGTTTCCTTACTGTCTTGTACATAACACTCTAAGAGCATCTATATCTATAAAACAAAAGACTCAACAATATAAAATATCATGCAATTCCCATTTGTAGATATGTACTCGCAACTTAGTAGCTTCTATATGGGTATGTGCATGCATGCATTTGTGTGTGTGTGTGTGTGTCCCCATCCCTGCATACACAAAATATACGATAATTTTCCTGTAACACATAACGTCTTTAGAATTGTTCTGAAGTACCAGTGAACAAACTTACTGACATAAAGTAATGATGGGCATATTCAAGATCAACTTAACTCTGTTCAGTGACAGTAAACAGTATTCTACACACCACATCAGAGAGTACGAACAGTGATTTGCAAGTTAGAATGCAGTATACAGACTAATTACCAATTTCAATGTGTTTTTTTCTTCTTCTTTTCAAGTGTACACAAAATAATGCCCCAAATTTCAACAAATAACTTTAACAAGAACACGAGTTATTCATGGCAGCCTAAAATAATAACCATTATCAGATCCTCACAAGGCAGATACATAAAATGTTCTGAATACAAAATGGAGATTTGATCTAAAACGAGGTGCAAATATAAAAAATACCGATTCCTTTTTTCTCGCACGTCTTGTGACCTCTCTGTACGAGGCTCATTGTTCACACGTAGAAATGTTGTAGTCGGAAAGCTTGTCAGTAGTGATGTACTCGGATACTACCATTATTGACTTCAGAACTCTGCAGGCTAATCTGGTGGCAACAGTTCGTGTAAACGGAAATGTTCTCTGATTAGGGGCCGCACATCTTCCTTCTACAAAAGCGATGACAAAGATCAATAAAAAATATTCCCCTGATAGTCATTCGTTCATTACGATTTATTACAAAACCATGGAATAGCTAATATATATATATATATATATATATATATATATATGTATTAAACTGATGATGCAATAAGTGTTCCAACTATCTGTCACTCACTTGTTCTGCTACACACTGTAAAAACGGTAAGAGTTTTAATAATTCCTGGTCACTAGGATCCATGAACCAACTTTCTATAGGGATACCATTATCCAGCTGAAGACGAAAACAGCTCTTATGTAAAATGACATTTCACCAAGCACAACATTTTTATGAAGCAAATAAAAAATAACCAGCACGACATATTAAGCTGTTCGTTTATTGGTAATAAATACTACACATCACAATATTTAGTCACTGACATTCTGATGCATACAATTTAATCAGGTTATGCAAATAATACCCAGAGTGTTTGGCAGCAGAGCCCATAAAATTTAAAATCGTTATTATTCAGTTGCCAATTTCTAATCTGCAGGCAAAAGCATCAAGACATACCTGGTAGCCAAATGCTTGCGGAGAATTATCAATGATAATTGTTTTAGCCAAATCTCGGCCAAGTATGTTGAGATCCTTGATATAGTTTCCATTCACACAAACGCAGTGTTCACGGAATAACCGATGTCTGAAAAGGGAAACAACAATATCTCATCCAGTCATGGAAGTCAACAGTCAGCTGAAGGAAAATGTAATAGTCCAGTAAACTGACTTCAGGATTATTGTTTACTAACTTGACAAGGGTGTGGTCAGGATCAAGAAGATTCATCAGCTTGTCTGCATAAACCTTCTTAGATGCTGTAAATACGATCACCTCAAACAGTTTGGAAACTTGCTGAAGAAACTCCCGAAAGTGTGGTCGTGTTCTGACAAAAACCTAATAATAAGAGTGAAATCAAGATATATACAGACACAAGAACAAAATACATGCAGTTGTTTATGAACAATACACAATTTCATGTATTCATTTCTAGATTCATGATATTTTTGTTGGTTAACCAAGACAAGATCAAATTACAAATTCCTGTAGCAATTTCATGAAACATTCATTATGTTAAATATAACATTTTCTTGGGTCTTTTATGCCAGTAGGTATGAGTATTTGTTGTTGGTTAAAGTAAGTCGGGTATCCTCACTCGACGATGCTGAAACTGCGAAGAAATGACTGGCCCATTACAAGTCAGATGTTACGACAATAAAGGCTAAATATCTGATAATTAACAATATGAAATCATACAGCAGTAAAGTCAATTAACTCAGATATAGAAATTTTGATGCAAGTCATAAAATAACTCTATTATCACTACTCAGAATACTTTCAAATAGAACTTACAGAGCAAACTATATCACACTATAATTAGAAGGCGACACATTGTGAAAATACAGTTATGTATCTTAATGAATATAGAGTTGTCAGGATTGTGTTTTGTTTTGGTGAAATTCCATCTAACGTTATTTCTAAATGAGAAGTGTAGCATAAAATATGTAAAAGAAAAGTGTGTCATGTTGCAAACCACTGCTGTACAAAGTGTAAACAATGGCAAATAAATCTGTATTTGCTGGCAAAATATGGTATGTCACCGAAAAGAAATCCTCATCAAGTTGGGAAATGCAATAGACAAGATATCCACGTATTATAAACCAGTTTCGTCCTCTGGTTTTTGCAGCAAGTAAAATGAATGTTTTTATCAGTTGGTAGTGAGCCCCCGCAGTCATCACAGGAACAGTCTATTTATAAATGTTTTACCAACATACTTGATAGCAAATATTTTCCAGCAGTTAAGCATGGCAGTAAGCTCAGCTTCGAACGTAACAATTGCATTAATAGGAATAAAAATTCAAACATTTACCTGGTACGTAACATCCTGGAACAGGACGGGGAATGAGAATGCAGCATCATCTAACTCATTCAGGCTACAGTGTACTAATGTTTCATCCTGTAGATGATAAGCAGACATTACTACAGCTAACAGTCCAATTATCAATATGACAGTACATCAGGACACCATGTATGTATGTATATATGTATGTAGGTATGTATGTATGTATATGTAAGTTTTATTGAAATGTGTGTGTGTGCGTGCATGTGTGTGTGACAAATAAGCTTTAAATAAACCAAAGGCCTAAACACTTATTTAAAACAGCTCAGACTTACCAAGTCAAGTACCAAGGAAAACTCTGGAGAGCTTCTAGTTTTCAGAGGGAGTGCTGGAGCACGAACTCTCATTTCTTCCGTCAGTGGTGGCAGATGTTTAATAAAATAATACCTGTAAGACAAAATTTTATTTGTTCAATTGAAAAAACAAAATAAAAGTTATTTAATTTTATGAAGCACGTCATATGGAATAATAGAGTTCAAGCAATAACTGTTTTTATTAACTCACGGATCAAATACTTCTTGCTCCCATTCTTCCACACTGTTCTCCACAGGCACCACTTCTGCAGTACCAGGGTGATCACTGCTGCCTTCATTCTGTATTTCTCCTGAACACTGACCAGCAGACAATGGGATTTCTACATCAGACTGTACATCACCCGTACACAGAGACTGGCTTAATTCTACAGGCTCATTTTCAACTATCACAGGTGCCATAACAGTTTCATTATCTGCAGGCGCAACATTCTCTTTACCTGTAGATATAACAGTGAATTGAAAAGTAATGAAGAATGCCAAAAATTGTTGTTATCAATAAACAAAAATGGAAGTATATAATCATTAGTATGATGATGATGATGATAATAATAATACGAAGCAATACTATTTAAATCTGATAATAGGTGTCAGATATAAAGAGTAAATCCCTTCTATATCCCACTAGAAAGAAGTTGTTTGTAAAAATGGATGTGAAATCCAGGGCATGTTTAATGACAATACTGTATATTAAGCTGAAGAAAAATAGCTTTGTTGACAGGATATAAAACTGAATTATGTACATTGCCAAAATCACCATACTATTTTCAAATACTAGAAATACTGAGAAATGCAGATTGTATGTGAATAAGGTTTAATAGTGAAATATTAACTGTAGAAAACCACTATAGGCCAATATAAAATGAATCACAAGACAATAATGTAGTAGGGCCCACAATTTACTGCACATCACATATGCTTTACTATAATAACTTCTGTACACTAGATATAATCTTCCACACAACTAATTGTACTTTCTGGCTTAACAAGTGCTCCAGTTTTCAAGCTAAAAATGCATCCATTATATGTACAATTCTCCATCCAACTAGCTTAGTGACTAGACAGGACTTGTTGACTATGCATGCAGGAAAGGCTGTATAGTAATAGTATACAAGAGAAACATAATAAAACAGGTTCACATACTAGACGATGAAATACTTGACGAGGCACTATCCGATTCGTTTTCTACTGAGTCAGTGAACAAAGAGTGATCTATTGTCTGGGCCAACTCTTCTAATACTTTCTCACCTTCATTATTGTCTGCAAAGACAGTTCAGTCATCGATAAAATATATATTATGAAACAAGTAGAGTTTTAAGTAAATCAGCCGAATGGTAACTTAATCATAAAACGCACCTGTGCATATGTGCCTATATAAAAGATTAAATACTTTCTATTTTGAACAGCTACTGTGGTATTCCCCCAAACTACATTCCAAAAGATGACTAAAATCAAACTATAAGCTAAATTACAAAATGCATTGATCAATATATCCAATTTCAAAGAACTAACTGCACATTTTAAATTGTCCCAGTGACAAAACATGTATCATTCTTTTGAAATAAAAATGATTATTCTCCAAAGAAATACATCCCTTTTTAAGTAAGTTTCATGCAATTAACTAATTACTGGAGCATATGCAGAATCTGTTTAAAATTTTGTATTATTCTGTGAAAAGTTATAGAATTATACTTGCAAGAATCCACTCGTTCACCCATAAAATTTGCCACCCTGCCACAGAAACAAGTCTTTTTCTCCTTGTCCATAAATGCTTATTTACACTAACATTTTTGCTGTTGGTTTGAGGTGTTTTATTTATGTTAGTATTTCTTTGTGATATTAACTCTGGAAACCAGGGACCCCAAACCATGGCGTTTCATCATGGATAGCAAAAATTTTCTTTACACATTTTGTAGTGTGGAAAAAGGATAAATATTTTGTAGGATAAAAATATATACTGGTGACAATTAAGAGCACAGACAGAAAGAGGGCTTGCCCATAAGCAATATCATCAAGCCACGATTACCAGAATATCTTTTTATGGCTTGCTAAGGAAACTGATGCATAAAGCTCAACATATTTCAGAAAAAAACAATAATTAATATTTGACATGACTAAGTCACAAAATTTGATATATGTTTTTACAACAGACCAGTGCAAGAGGAAATGCTAAAACCAAATATCACCATCAACAATAGCGAATGAGAAAGACATTTCATTTCACATCAAATCGCCAAAAGCATGTCATAATGAAGTATTAAACCGAGATACCATAAAGCATCAATCTGAAACAAAAACTCAGCTGAATCGGAATGCCTCTGACCCAGAGTAACTCAATTATCACAATGCAGGTGAAACATTTTACAGACTTTCCACCAAATGTTTCAGCTGAGTTGGTTGTTGTCATCCCATACAACTGCAGCAGAAACCGTCAACAGGCTCCAAAATGAAAACACTACTCAACGGAACTATTACTACGTCAAAAAGAACCTACTTATGGCAACCAAGTACTGATACATACTGCCAAAGTACTGGAACACAGGTGAGAAGATAGTGCCTAGTAGTGTTGTTCTTGGTGGAGTGGCTGATTCTGGACACTCATCAACAGTAGGGCTTTTAGCCACCTTTACTCTAGTGGTACCTAATGTAATAGAATTACATGGTATACACATAATGTATCAGGATTCAGAAGATAGAAATCATTAGCAGTTTTTAGCACAAACAGAAACTAGTACTTATTTCCCTTAAAATATATATAATTTTTAACACAGTTTTTTTAACCAGAACTAAATGGTCAGTTATCAATGTTCTCAATAACTGCACATAGTATTAACTGATACAGATAATAGACTTTTGGTCAGAGAACAATCCAGCTACCTATATCGGCAGTCGGGAAAAAACCTTGATTGGCATAAATGTTATGGAGGTGGATTGCGAAGATGTTAATTAAAAGACAGCTGCATTCATAACAGATGTATTACTATAATATGACATAGATTCATTTAAATTTTGAAAACACACCTCTGCTCATATAGCTACCAATTTTCACACGAAGGAAGAGTTCACTCTGAGAAATATGAATATGGGTAATGCTCATAAAACTAACCCCAAATCTGACAATAATACTCCCAAAGTATTCCTAATTATTGTAGGTTAGTCATTATGACTTCTCTGAATGATGTCCGAAGGAGAAACGTCACGTGCTTGGACATCAACTTAACAGATCAAATCAAGTCACAGTTGCTCTGACTGAGCAAGCTTTGTGATGTTACATGCTCCCGGGCTAAACCTGCTAACTGACGCACTCATAGGTTGAATTACATTAATGCAACAGCTCAGTACATGCTTTGTTCTACAAGAGTACAAAACAAAGACTTTCAATGTTTTTTTACCTTTGGCCGTTTCAGAAACAATTTCTTTAAGCACTCAATTTACAAATTTACTTTTAAAAGCACAGTTAAAGGGACAGTCCACCCTCAGAAAATAATTTTTAAATATATAATACTTAGAACAGTAACCAAAAATTCCACAATAGTAATCACAAAATATACCTGATATCATAGATATAGGGAAAAAAATTCAAATTACTGCACCAGACTCTCTAGACTGACGCAAATTATAGTTTCTCTTGAGCATTAATTTCTGAGCCATTTTGAATCATTTTGTAAGGTTCCTTCTGGCTCAAATTGATATGGTTGTATATCATTCATGGTGTAATTTTAATAAGATAATGCCATTTAGTTCTGGAATAATTCTTTGTACACAGTTGTTTTACATGCTTTTGTATGGGCTCTACAGACTTCAGGTCAACTGGATATGCCCAAGTGATGTCAGCATTCAGGAGCTTCCAGTCACTGTCTAGCTTCAAAATGGCAGTGCCCACTGGCCATTTAAAGTCGATTAATCAGAACTTTGAACTGGATTAATATGTAGGTGATCATTTACACATTTTGACATTATTTATGATATTTGTGAGTATAGCTATATTAGTCCTGAAAATTTGAAATGAAGGTGGACTATCCCTTTAATAATAGGTAATACTAATGTTTTACTAGGGATTTAGTTCATGCAATTAGACAAATACACAAACACACACATATTTGCTTTTATTTGTATCAGTTACTGGGAAATACTATTGCTCTAAGGACTACATTATGTTTAGGGTTTGAGAGTTTACTTGGGAGCAATCCCCACTCTCTAGATCCATACACTATACACAGTGCTGTCCTTTGGATGATTCCAGATGGTAAGGGCTCTTTATTAAATATACATTATTATTTTTACATAATTTATACTCTGATACCTTCACCAAGGTTCAGGGAGTTTACATTTACTAGCATCCCCCATTCATTATTTACTGATATTAGCAATTAGCAATTTGTTTATATACCTGGCAGCATTGAATGCAATTTAGAGTTGACAGCCAAGGAAATATTATTTCTAGGATATTTCCAGGAAAATATTACCATCTTCCAGACACAAGTCCAACACAAGATTTATCAAGATACGTGTGAAAAAGCATAGCATATTTATTCCATATAAGATTGATTACTGACATTCTTTATGGTACAGCCTCTTCCTAACCCCTTCTACCTGTCCAATCCATGCACTTTTTGTTAAATTTGAATAAATATGGGATATCATGACTTTTAGTGGTGCCATTTTGAACCCAGATGCTATAGATCTGTGGCCAACTGCACTACCAGTTAGGCCACAGAGGAAGCCCGAAGAGAATAGTTTTTTTTTAAAATTGTTTCCACAACTGTCAGCATTTGTTTGCCATAGTATACCATGATACATTAGCTAAATGACACAGCATACATGAATTTCCATACAATAACTTAATATTATAGACAAGCCAGTAGGCTTGTATGTAACCATACCCCATACAGAAGCAATCACACTAAACAATACAAAAAACAAGCTGATTAAATTGAGTACTGAATCAATGTGAGCCGACTTTTTAACTTTAAGCTTGAATTTCATCTAGACAGAAAAAAATAAGCTAGCTTCTTTGTCAATAAAATGTGCTAACTTATTTGCCTGCAATGAAGTGAGCTGATTCCTTCATAAAGCTAGCTGAATTGTGCGACAAGTCTGCTCAAGGTTTGGAAGGGATTATGCAAAAATAACTGTACATAACACAAGGTACAAATGTACTGAATCAGTGTTGCAATGCTAAAGTAAGCTGATTCTCAACCTAACAAAAATGGATCCAAACTTGAGTTTACTAATGTAGTGGGATGCACCAATTGTTTTTAATAATTAAAAAATTATAAATTGGCTTGCCATCCATTGTTGACTGATACTGAAGTTCTAAAAATAGTATGCCATAATCAGTGATAACTGATAGCCAATAGATGTACATTGTAATACTAGAACTATATGTGGCTAATAATATATTTATTTTATTAGGTTTTGTTTTTAATAATACTCATGTGATAATCTGCAATATTAGTAATATTTTGGTAAGTGTACATGTCTTCCCATGAATCATAGGAAGATATGTACATTGGGCCACAACAGTAATATAATTAGCCTTGGCCTGTACATGCAGTATTACATATTAGACAAGACAACCGAGGAACATATACAGAAATCTTAAATTAATATTTTTTCTTGTTATTCCATCTGCCATTAAATTTCCGAAGGTAATTTGGCGGAGTTTTCCGGACCACATGGTCAATGAGCCTAGTTTTTATTTCTCCAAATTTAGTCACTCATAATAAGTTACTTGAAATTTCCCACTTTGAGCCAGGATTCTCAATGGCATGCTGAAGCTCGATCCTGATTTAGTGGAGATATATTCAACTTGCTGACCATTACATAAAACTCCTGGAAGCTAACTTAACCTAGCTGGTTTGGGTGGTATTGTTTACTGTGATCACTACTGTATGTTGCTGTCTGACGTAGTTAAAAATCATGATAACATTTAGGTTTAGGATTAGCAGGAGCGACTGAGGGCACGTCTATCAGAATCCAAGAATAATTTACAATTATACATTAATTAATCTAGAATTAACATACCCTGGGCCATTTTATTGGACCCAGTGATCTACTGCTGATTAAGGCTGGGAAGGAGGCAGTCATGTATATTTGTGACCCGTGTATTGTTGTAGTAATGCTGTTCCACCTATAAACTCTGAGGCAACTGATCAACGTCAATGCATTCAGAGATCAATGTGATAATGACTAAGCAGTGTTTTATCATAATACTCAATAGCCCAGACTTATCAGCTTATCCCACTGACAGAGAGAAGTACTTGTGTGATAATGACCTATAAATCTCATCTTGTCATAACATTAAACATGTCAAACTGGTGTTGGGTTATACAGAATATTTTCCCATTTTTTCCATGATCAATGAAAACCAGTGTCCCCATATTTCTTGCGTCATTACAATAATAAGACATTAACCAATTAAAGTTGCTTGAGCTATAGCTTACAACAATCATAATCATCATCATCATCATCTATAGCTTACAACAAACCAAACTATTCATCTGAAATTTACACTCTCAAAACCATTTAAGCAATTATATTGATGTGTAGCACGTGAATTCTGCCAGGTGTTATTAAGAAAGTGCTGGAAACGAAAGCCAACATATATAGTGATACAGGGTAAACAGAGCTGATTTTGATAGCACACCTTTGTTCTTGGCACCTCTTCTTTTCTTCCCTATCCCACGGGGATGATCAGCATTACTTGCAGAGCCATTAACAGAGATGTGCTCTCCTTTGCTGGCTTCCACATCTGGCTTATTACTCGACTCAACATGGTATCTGTGTGGTGTGGATGTGATCAGATTGATATCCACTGAAGAGTTTGGTGTCTCCCTAACACAATATGCCGACTTGCACGTCTTTTTCTCTACCTTTTTCACCTAGCGAATAAAGAATAAACATAAATTATCAGCCCAGAACAAAGAATATCGAGCAACGTCAGCCAGAAAACACCTCTGGTTTTCAGGTCTTCATATGTTAATATCCTGCATTTGCACACCATTCAATTAACAACCAGAAATGGTCTGAATTTTGACACCAAGAAATAATTTCAGTTCTAAAGAATATTCCATTTCTCACCAGTCAAATACTACACTGATGTATGAATATTTGTCATCATAAGGTGGCAAACAGTCCCACTTCATTAAACATGCATGGCTCACAGAAGAATGATGTCTGCACAACAAAGTATGCACAGGAAAGAACATAGCAAATAACAGAAAGGACGGAATCAGACGTAATCATGATGATATGCTATAATGCACATAACTTCAACAGATGTTGTAACCTTGAAGACAACAATTACTACTGGTTGGGGGTAAGATAAATTACTGTCCAAGTCAAAAATATTAGCATACCTGTTTGCCATTAGTGATCACTGATATACTGTTCTCGTCATTTTTAGCTGCTCTCTTGCTGGCTTTCTTGCCAATGGCTCCAGTGCTGCCACCTGGTGGCCTAGTTCTTCTTAGTTTACAACCCTTCGGCTGTTCTTGTTTTTGTCGGAGACGCATACTCTACACAGCATTCCATCTAGTCTAACTAAAAAAGTTAAAAAATAAGTTATATATATATATATATATATATATATATATATATATATATATGTGAAATAAGTTGTGTGTGTGTGTGTGTGTGTGTGTGTGTGTGTGACAAAATAAACTACCTACTTAATCTCAAGATAAAACAACCAATCATACAAATAGTATAATCTGCTATAAAATACACCATGCACATATAATAATAATAATAATAATAGTTGAGTACCTGATACAGCACTCATATTAAATCAATCTTTTTTAACAATAGTGATGGAGATAATAATTAAAAGGGAATAAAACATTATAAAAATTGTGTAGAGCAAAAAGCAACATTCTACAATTGACTTTTGGCAAAAATATTTCAAATGTTCAACAAAATTAGCATCCTTGTGATAATTAATTGCTAAGAGTTGGTCCGAAAACAGCTCCTCACGATTCTTTGACTGTTTTTTTTGTTGGTGATTCCATGATGATGTCATGGTGGTATCCCATATATATAAAGATTACTAACAAACTGGAAATATCCGTCCTCGTAGCATCCCATACTCTCTCAGTGGATGCAACTAAATGTTAGCAAGGGGTAACCCATATATTGGTTTGTCATGATTGCGAACCCTCAACACACCAATGACTCATAAGTAGAAGAACACCAGAACTGTCAATCAATTCCTGTAGTTCCGATGACTGTCACATCAGAGCAACTGTGTAGCGTAGATGATAAATCTAGCACAGATCTACAATCCTATGTTAAATGTTTGACACTGTTAATACAAAATATTTAGAACAATGTCAAGTGTGATTTATTTGGATTTTTTTAAACAAATGGATTATTAATAATATTAACTTCAGTCAAGTACAGTGATACCTAGTATTTTTCACTATACATACATTTATTTGTATCAAACCAATTATGAAGTTCCCTTTGCTCAGTCACAAATACCTACTTACTGATTTTCTGGCCTAGCCAATATGCTGTATTCTGAGCTCCATTTAAATTATATATACTTGCACTTTAAACCTGATCCATACTTCCCACTTATAAAATAACATTACCCTATCACATCATGATCTAGACAAATAAAGAGAATAATAAAGCACAATACCTAGAGTTACGTGGTGTGCAATACCGAAATGGAGAATGACACCAACACCTGATGACACTGAATAAACTACACAATAACAATGGGTTACTGTCACCAATATGTTAAACCATACAAATTTTTATTCTAGGAGCACGAATGTTCGACACACATCATGTCAGTGTCGAGATGAGCGGCGTCATGATCATGATAACACTACACAAATTCAACATATGAAATCACGTACACTCAGTAATTAGTGGGATGGGGATATGCAAATCTTGTCAGATGCAGAAGACACGTTTTAGAGCAAATAATCGCTGAGTTTCAGTTAACACTGCAGCCTCCCCGTTTACACTAGAACGGTGTCATACTTAATGAGGTGAGATGTTGTCGTGTTGTTCTAAAAGGACAGCCGATCAGTCGTCTACCAACTGACCAGCATGCTAACTCGTAGCCCAGTCCATCCAGGACATAATCAGATCTGCTAATGGCTGTCATCGAGCTGTCTGGGAGATGGCAATCAAATCAGACTGCTTCAACGTATCCCCCAAACGCCAATGGCTGGCACACTGTCCCATAAAAGTACACCTCATGTCAAACATCTCTCTCTCTCTCTACCTCTGGCCAATGCCTGTCAAATTATAAATAATTCACAATCAGGGCCACCACTAGATGGCAGCAGCTTGATCTCCATATCACAGCTCCAATCTACACTGAAATGAAATCAATACTTGCTGTGCTGACATCACATTTGGCAAGGTTCCCAGTGGACAGCATTTTGTTTTGTTTCCGGGTTTTTTTTCCTGTGGATTTTTATGAAGCTTCAGGAAAGCAATTTGTACACTTACCACAGGCAGATATACCATACAATTCTTATGTGATAGGTGATCTGTTAACAATATACAACAATGACACAGACACACACAAAACCTCTAACCACAGCACAATCATAACTCACATTAACAAATGTATTACTGTAAACAAAAAAATCCGACAAAACTATTTTCATACATAATCGAGGATATAAATTGATCTGTAGTTTAACCGTTATAGGTTCACAGCAAGCAGTCATCCCGTGAAACAGCAAGCCATTTAACAACAACGAAAACTGCATTAACAAAACACGAACGCCACTCAAAGCTGATTCATCGCCGACTCTGAGTACTGCAAAGCCTGTCACATTATTAAAGCATAATATTAATCCAAGCAGGCTCTCTCTCTCTCTCTCCACATCTGAATAGACAGCTCAACGTTAACTTCAGATGGTCAATCAATAAATGGATATTTGTTATGTGTGGCAGACTAGAAAGAACAGCACAGAGCTATGTCAGAACTAACACTATAGAGCAGTATTATTTTATGACCGGCGCGCATACAACAAGCTTACCAAAAAGGAAATTAACTTTGATCATTGGGCATCTACATAACATGGACTACAGGAAGCTACCGTAATGTTATGTCTTAATGGGTGGTTTTCATTGAGATTTCTTTTTCAAGATGGTCGCCACAACGATGGTGCCCTGCCAACAGTCGTGACAGATCATCTGTAAATCACCAATATTTTAAGGGGTTGTCTCATAACATAGGATGACAATCCATCTCGGATGATAGTATGGAGATCAGTTCAGTCCCAGCCTCCAAGCTCATCCCAACATGCTAAGCTGTTATTGGGTTAATAAGCACACGACAGTAGTCCAAGGGAGACGCACGTGTACAAGTCACGGGTCTGTCAGTTGAACCTTCCTAGATATGAAACACAAAAGGTGTACAAGTTGTTTTAAATTGTGCTGATGACAATTCTAGTACTAGGACAATTAGCTCCCTTACAACAATAGATAAAATCACAAATCAAAGATTGGTACCTTCCCACAACGAGTCATTCAACCGATATCCACTCACTGGGGGGGGGGGGTTACTTCTTGTCACCGTTAACAAGCTGATTATCAGTTTAACCTCTACAGGTAACAATACTTGTTTTGTGACAATAGTAGCAAATAAACAATATTTATTATGAATGCCGATTAGAGCAGACAATGAGTGCCCCCTTCTACCCCCCATAAAAACATCTTATGTACACTTCAGTGTACACTTTCACAATCCCTGTACTTGCTGGGGATAATAATACTGACAGTATTCAACCATTATATTATGGCCATTGATTTAAAGAATGGTCAAAATCGAAATATATGGGTTGGAATTACAATTAAACAGAGTGATTGCTACCTGTCAGACTGTATAATATTACAGCTGCTTTAATAGTCACA
Source organism: Paralvinella palmiformis (assembly GCA_025642065.1). Taxonomy (NCBI): domain Eukaryota; kingdom Metazoa; phylum Annelida; class Polychaeta; order Terebellida; family Alvinellidae; genus Paralvinella; species Paralvinella palmiformis. The sequence goes on along the minus strand of JAODUP010000455.1, from coordinate 108,597 downwards.
TAGCTGTCAAACCACCCCCAATAACAGATACTCACCTAGCTAATTTAATACTGAAAAATATTATGCAGAACTATGTCGGCTACAGGCATTTCTCTTTATCAGAATTTTACATCAAATCCCAAAATAATCACACACACACACACGCATTGAAAGGAGACACTTTCATGCAGCCAGTACTTTTAATAAAATGAACCATAACCTAGCCAAAAATAAATTATGCCAGTGAAGCAAGACTGTAATGGTCCCACTGAGAAATACATCATCACAATACAATTACATGCTGACAAAATACTATATAAATGTCAGCTGACATCAGATAAAAGCCTATTATAGTTTGTTGACCATATCAAAATTTGTGCTGCGTTAACATTAATTATAGCAACAGAAGAAGAAAATGCCAAGAACATTTAAATTAAACCTCACATGTATGTATGTATGCATGCATGTATGTATGTATGTATGTAAGCCACAAGTTCTTTAGTATACAAGACTTCACATGCTTGATGTCTGATAGTTATACAATGCTAGTGATTCTCATATAAAAGTAAACAAAATGATCACTAATTATCAATAGAACATCAATAACTATAATACTAAATAAACCCAACGTGAAAACTCCCACAAATAAAATCCAACCAATAGTATTATAGAATTATTAGTTTCTGAAATTTGAAATGAAAATAACCAGTTCGAGTGTCTACACAATGACGACATCCAAACTCTGTGGAACAAATAGAAACTATTTGGCTGCATATATAAAACTGACCTGAACTTCATGCTGCCTTCATACATGGTAACAGAATACTCTACTATTTGACAGTCAAATTTAGACCAGATGAGGCAAGATGTGTCTGCCCTCCATTTTTCATCTACTACGCCACAAGCTTTTATATAAATGCATGCCTTCATACATATAACTCTCTCTTTCGTAACACTGGCTAAAAATATTATCACAGTAATATTACAAAATTAAATTACAATTTTGTTAGATCTATGACTTGAATATTTATATTATAAACTGGTTAAAACACACACATAAAATATATAAAGAAGCAAAGTTTGTGACAGCCAGTTTCTCAAAATAGCTAGATGTGTGATACTACATGGATAAAATGTAAAATAAATGTTGATTTTATTAATGTTTGTTTCATGAAAAAAATATAAATGTTGCTGTTATACCATTGTGCATAAGGTAGGCTAAATGGGCCGAGCAACCTCCAAATGTAATGAGGCGAAGTCAAAGATGAAACACGTTTCTGAGATAGCCCAGTCTGGGTTTGAACCCAGGTGCTATAGATCTGTGATGAAATTGCACTATAAGTTAGGCCATGGAGGTGCTGTTTCAGGAAACATAATTAGTCTCACAATGATTGAATGAAGAAATTAATATAAAACATATAGCAAAATAGAGACTGCCATGGTTTATACTATATAACGTGTGAGGTTGTCATTTTTTCTGGAATAAATATGTTCACTTTAAAAATTAGCTAGAATGTTAAAGTGAAGGGAATCTTCAAGGTTACTGGAAAAGCTTTCCCAAATTAATCAAAATATTAGGGTTATATATTAAAATCAATTTCAATCAGAGATTTCTCCTAGAAATAAAGTTACAGTGGTTTTAAAACTCTCACATGGACGAAAATTTAATCAAGAATCTTTGGAATCTGACGTCATCTTTGCCAAACCAAGACCCCAAACACTTCATGTGGCCTTGGCCTGTGTTAGTGTTCCATATTGTCGTTATTAAACATGTTATATGGTGTATTCTGTTGAATACAATTGTGTAAAGAAATATACATCAAATACCACTGATTATATTTGACGTGTAGTCCAGTCAAATCCCGACCCGAAACAACCCCCTCCCCGAAAATTACAAAACAACTGCTAAAAAAACACACGAGGGCAGCACATCTCTGTATAGACTAGTATAGGCCGCATATGGGAGAGCCCCATGCATCCTTCAGGCTCCTGTGTACAGACAAATACCACTTTATTTTAAATGAAGTTATGCAATAGAAAAAAGGGAAATATTTGCATTCAGGCCCAGTGAGTTGATTTATCAATTAAACTTATTCCAACACAAACAAATACACACCAGTCCAACTCTTGTTGTGGACCGGGGGCACAGCCACAGGTGGCTGCTCTGGGTCCATGTGTGCACTTGCTGCAGCCAATTCCTCACAATTAATAGTCTGCGACCTTTTTCGCTAGTGGTTCAAAATTGTAGGGCTTGATATCCCTGAGAATGTCAAGACTTTGGTCGGAATCTGACATTTTGTCTGTCAACTGGTCAAGACGCTTGTAAACAAGCTGTGGCACTATGTGATGTCACACAATAACAACTAGTGAAAGTTCGGAAATTAAGGATTTTGGGATCATTTTAATGGAAATATGACAGCTGGTGGTTAGAATTGTTTTGCATCTGATAGGAAATAAAATAATTGTTTGTTATATTATATTTACTTCGAAATGTGAAATTTCTTTTCTCGTCACCTTTCAGGCTAATCTGACCTGTCAAATACACATAATTTAATCTACAGTCTAGTGTGATGCAATTATTGTAATCAACCGTATCATAAGACTGGTACCTACTAAGAGCATTGTTTGAAATATTTAAGACAATACTTGACAGTTAATGGTTGTTGCAGTACCTTGGGATCTATATCAACACAATAAAATGGGGAACCATACACCTAAGACTAGGACCTCAGACTAGCTTTATGGCAGGCAAATATTCATGACAGCTAACTGTGAACATTTAGAACCCCCCCCCCCCCACACACACACAGTGACACTTATTTATTAAGTTGTCAATGGGGTTGCTTAAAAATGTAGATACAAATGAATTATTGATTACAACAATTAGGCAAATGCCAACAAATTATAGCCTAAGTGATAAATAGAATAAGCCGTGTATTATATCAACAACTTTCTCCACATTTAACTATTATGATCCCTTAAAGCCATCCAGTAACATACGTTTTACACCTGTTACCAGAATAATTACTGTATATCTAGAATGTATGAAAATAGTCGATGTTAGCAACTGCTCGCTAATAGTAAACAGCAACTGGTCATAATATAATATAAACAACAAGGGGAAAACCCCCCACAAAAGGGCAATCAATATCTCACTGTTATTACAACATTTAACAAACTGCCATTGCAGAGGCTAATAATAATAATAAAAAGCGCTCTGGATCGAAGTAGCTGGCCAGAGCTTAGGGGCCATAAGCTGATATATGGGGTATGTATTACAGAGTATTGTTATCTTTGCAGCCGCTGCCGGAAGATATGAAAGACATCAGCATCTTACTTCAGAAAGAAGAAGAAAAAAACAGAAACGTCTGGCATTACTTTTTGCACCAGGCTCTGATTAAACTGGTGAGGTTGTATTAGTCTTAAACTACTTAAGTTTGCATCACACCCACGCGCGCAATTAAATGTATGCATGCGCATGTTAACTTACAAATTAATACACTCACCATAAATGAGTCATGTTGTCATTCGGTGACAACGGGTTATATCCAGGCAATAAGCCTAACAGCCCTAAATAAAGCCAAACCATTAACTTCTGGTTACGATAATTAATACTGAAGCACAGCAAATCAATGTCTGAGTCAACCTGGCCCGGATAAACAGTTTATCTTATTACTACAACTACTACAAGTACTCTTCCACTGGCTCTCCATGACCAGAGCCAAAATACAGCCTAAAGCCTACAGATGTTCACATCAAGATATAGGCTACTCATTATAACACGCCCCTCCTAACACACACCGGCAACATTTGGCCCAAGCTTCTGGTAATGCCCGGCCCACAAGTGTTTACCACAAGTGTGGCCTGTGTGTATATATAAGACCTAACAGTTTCGTGAAAAGCAAAATGACGCCCACCCAATTCACCCTCCCGCTCACAAAGCCCTGCACCGAACCACACTACCACGGGACATCATGTCACAAAATGCTCACCTACCGGGTTAATGACACCCCAGTCCACCACCGCGCTAACGGAGGCCATCGTTTTGTTTTGACAACACACACACACACACACTAACACACACGCGCAGTCTGGGCCAGGGAGCAATAACTGCTAGGTATTGGCCGTCCACCACTCAACAGCATTGAGCAGCCATATTGCCCCAGCTGATTATAGTGCTGTGTGTGCCAATGTGTTGGTGTGGCTAGATCCGATGGCTGCCAAGGCCCCCAGCAGCCCACATAATAATGCCGGAGAAAGAAGTTTCCAGCAGTAGGTAGGAGGAGGTAGCCGCATTGAGTAGCGGCGAGCCAATGCTACTACTACACTCTCTATAAGCACTGGCACGGGGCCAGCCATGGAGCCGGCCAGCCAGCCAACAGATCTATGCTAAACATAGCCACCGTCTGTTGTGCATGGGAGCTTGTCAATGTTCATACTTCACTGCCAAACTAGTGGCGCTACAGACGATAGCTTAGGACACAGGGGCAAAACAACCGTCTGGAAGCGAAGATGGGCCATTTAAATCACCCACGCTCCTGTTCTGCCGTCACTCGGTGAAATACTGTAGTAGTTAGTACCTGGTCTCCTCTGCTAACACCCGCGCAGTACTAAAACGTACCATCGGCATGGACTTATACCGCTGGTTGTCTCCATACCTGCAGTGCAACCATCAGAAGATTGGGGGGATGATGGACTCGTATTTGGACAAATTTTATTGATGTTTGTCCCTTCTGGTAGAATCCAAGCAACAGAGTACATGTGTGGTGTTTACCGGCGGTACTGACTAGAAACGTGTCTGGACAAGATCCGCCAGAGATGCCCAATTCCACACCGACGACAAAATGGTAACGGCTAACGTCGAAAGAAAGCACCGGCACACCACACGAATGTCCTACTGCATTACGAACACCAATAATGACTGGGTGTTCTTTTTAAATTAAAGACAACTACCAGGAAACCCAGGAACGACATATTCCACAACATCTGGCAGCTGAACAACAGGTAGAACCATCACAGATACAAAGCTCAAGAAACAGATGTCAATTACTGGACGGAGACCAGTTTAACAAATTTTCAACGGAAGCCGAAGATGTTCAGATTAAAATCCAAATATTCTGAAGACCTTCGCGCAGAAGCAAATTTAACAATCAGACGGTCAAATGTTCTAACATTTGATGCCATCAAGAATGGGAGATGTCCAGAAGCGCGTTTGGCTTTATCTTCTATCCAATCCGAACACCCAGATGCATTGAACCAAGCCACACCCAGCCTCCTGATAAATTATCCCGTAAATGTACGGCTACAAGACTCTGAAACCTAGAAATCGGCGAGACAAAACTAAACTGAAATAGCGTCTGAAGCCTATATAAAACAGCAGCTACATCTAAAAGCCAAACTTTCCTTATAGCACAAACCAGGTACTGTTTTACTATATAAAAACATATACTGTGTATTTCTATAGCCAGGTCTAAGACCTGGATGGCAGATGAATTGTGCTGCTGTTCAGTGGTAAAATACTACTAAATAGGTGATATATCAGGAAGTTTATAAAACATAACTGAATCCTTTATGGCGGGGGGATGGGGTTACTCTGCTTTTTAATCATCTACGAGGTGTGTGGGGGAAGTTCCTGCTCCTATTTTTCATATGACCATCCTGTTTCATATCAATACTGAGAAGTCAGGGTGTGAAATAAGTACTCTTTTAGCACACATAATTAATAAGGTACATATATTGCTGGTTGATAACTAACATATAAAGCTCACCAGCCAGATAATTGTGGGCAATTCTACATAGAAGAAACAATTTATTGCTGATAATAGTTCTATTATTCATATTTTAACAAACTACAACATTACTTACTATAAGATGGCGTTCTGTTTATACAAACTAAAACGTTATTGACAATTGGTGGATGCATGTGACAGCAGTAAAAAAAATGGCGTATGTTACCCTAAAAAAGTTACAATACAGTAAATTGGGTTCAGGTGCTGGATCATCCAGTAGTAGTATGTATGTACAACGTAAAAGCTAGGTAGATCATGAATGTTGTTTGCTCGTGATGAGCTGGAATGAAAGGATGATTGTCATCATTGATCAAACTGATTTTAAGATACTATTCACTTGATCAGGTTGATAATATTTTTTTAGTTCTCCCCAAATATAACAAAATTTTTACGATAACTAGGAGAAGTGTTCACAAATTTCAGGGCTACAAAAAAATCTGTTATGATTCAAAATATATTAGGATTGCAGACTGGTACAGATTTTAAGCTTAATTCACACCCTACATACACCCAAAGACTTACAAGTTTAGCTTCCAGCTTAACATCTAAACAAAAGCTTTAACTAGAATATGACATTGAACAGTTCAACAATGCAACAATTCAATTCCTGTCTTATGAGGGAGGAGGCCAATGATTTGTGTGCACATGGAACGCTAAATGGGCCGAGCAACCTCCAAAGGTAATGAAGCGAAGTAAAAGATGAAACACCCTTCAGATATGCCAATGCTGACATTCAAACTCAGGACTGATGTGCTAGTGATCCACAGATCCAACGTGCTACCAGTTACACCATGGAGGCGCCCCTCTAAGGAGGGACGCTGCTAGTTGGTTCCCATACAAATATTCTCTATTTTCCAAAAATTAGACCATCATTATATGCAGATGATACCCAAATATACATATCTTTATCTACAGCAGACACAGATCTTTCTCCTAAAGTCTTATACAGCTAGTTGACTGCCTCAGCGATATCACTGGCTGGATGATAAACAATAGACTTAGACTCAATACAGACAAGGTCACTGAATGGCCCAAATTGTGCCGATGTGTCATTAACTTAAGCAACATTCATCCACAATGCAGACATTTTTTTTCACTATTATGATTACAACCAATCCAAACAATGCAGCAAACTCCAACTTGTTTTTACCCTACGCCCTACCTTAATCATAGTATCAAATTGTACATAATCTCCATGTTACATTTGATAGTGATTTCAAAAAACATATTTCTCTGCTGCTTCTATCATATTCGTGACCTTTGCCATTGCTACAGCACTCATTATTAGTAGGCTCGATTACTTTGCAGTAATCCTTTATGACATTGCAAAACTTCAGTGTGTTCAGAACTGCTTAGCTAGGGTTGTTAAACGGTCTCCTCATCCATGTTCAATCTTGCATCATTTCCACACTCTGCACCATTGCCCATCAAGATTGATGTTTTACAGCCACTTTTGTGCACATGGTAGACTAAATCGGCAGAGCAACCTCCAAAAGTAATGAAGCAAAGTCAGATATGCTCACGCCGAGATTTGAACTCAAGTGGTAGTAATCTGTGGTCCAATGCACTACCAATTAGACCACGGAGGCGTCCACACTATTGCCTATCAAACTATTTCTTCCGGAAAACCTTTGTGTCTATTTTCCATGCCTTCTCCAGCACCCAAGCAGAGTGCTCTGTTCATCTGGTTTTCAATTGTTGTCTGTTCCCAGGGTTAAAACTCATGCTGGCACTCGTACTTTTTAGTTGTTTTCCCTACACTTTAGAAATCACTCACTGAACATGTTATGTCATTAAATAGCATAGTTTCTATTTGTAACCATTTGAAAACTGAATGAATTCTGCATCGTACTGTAACTATGAGATTTCCCAACCCCTGTACTTGGTGCGCCATTGAGCTCGATTCTTTTCAAGGATATTGGTGCTATAGAGTTTGTTATTATTATACCTGATCTGGTAAATTAATTTGTGGATTGAATTCCATTTATTTAAAATAAGCAATTCAAGAATTGACCCTGTGTCTGTCCTCTACTTCTCACACCATCCAACATTCTTCTCTTCAACTAGTCACCATCAGTTTTCCAAAATACATGTCCCAGCCACGTCAACCAATTCCTCTTTACAACTTCAATCGCCATTCTCTCCCTCAGCTCTACACTTGATAACTTATTCCTCAGAGACACGCTGCACATTCATCACAGCATTCTCATCTCTGTTTGCTCATATCATTCTATCTGCTCTGTATTCATGGCCCAGGTCTCACTTCCATACACCACTCCTCACACATGCCACATTCACCTTCCCTCTTAACTTCAATGATGCATCCTTCCTTGTCAAGATCTCTGACAGCTCTCTAAAGTTTCCCAATGTACAACGGACTCTGGCCACTGATGCCGAATTTGCTCTTCCACCTCGACTCTCAGCATATCCTCCAGATAGCATTAATCCTGTCAAACTTACCATTATGTCACTTTGTTATCAGCAGTAATATTTACCTGTAACTATGCAACACATGGTTTGCTTAGTAGCCATTTGACACAGAAAACTAAACTGAATAATGTCACCCAGGATGATCCCATAAACAAACAGAAGCATTAGGATATAGCGCACTGTTGCAGAGAAGAGCAAAGTTAACAAGCATCTGTCACCCATCAGTTATCAAGATAGTAAATTATCAACCAGGATCATAGCTAAGTACAGCAATTAACCACTATCATTTATTATCATTACTGATTGATATAATCAACCCTGGCATTAGCCTCTTGCTAAGTGGCAACATTTCTGTGATAATGACTGGCTTAATTAACAACAAGTAAAAACGGTTTGAGTTTGTAAACAAAATAATAATGCTGATAATTATGGATTACCTAGTGTTTATAATCAATTAAGCTCATGTATTATGTCTAGCCATATATATGACAGAACAACAAGGTTACCTAGCAATGTTATTATTTATTAAAACGTTAACAAACAGACCTGCAGCCCACATCTCTGGCTACAATTGTTGGTACGTCAAACCATACTATCAGTTGTCTTGTATAAATAATAATACAGTAAAGTGAGCCTGGACTTTGTACTAGCTTGCTGTCATAAAAAATAAACAACCCAGACTGATGAGACATAACCTAGCAACACAGAAGCCGAATACAATGTAAGAGAATTACATTTAACTGGTGATGACACCTACCCAGTAAAATCACGGTGACTGAAGGTGACAGTGTAATTATGATATTTTGATAAAAGAGAGGTTTCCTAACATTGTATAGGTACCTTCTTCAATAGGATCCTAACACCACTGCAATTGTCAGCCGGATAGAACAAATATAGGTCACTGGCAATGAATACTTTGTTTCGTGAAATCAAAAACAACTCTGATTAGAAACTCCCAGGCAATAAATTACAAAGTGGCAGCTGTATATTGTTTAATTTTCTTAATTATATAATTTGTAAAACTTTCTAAATTCTGAAACAAATTTATTGTTTATCCGCATATTCCGTATTGTCAAGAGAAAATTCAGTTTAAAGCCTAAGAAACCTTTAATGAATCAGATCTCAACTTTACAGAACATGATCCTGTTGTTTATAGTCTAGATCTAATCTCAAATCTGGATGTGTTATTTAAATATTAAAAACAGGCACCGTGCTTCTGACATTATTGTTTCCAAAAGCGTGGGTTATAACAATCTAGCGTTGAAAACAAATCTTACACAAATAAGTAAATAAAAAAGCAGACGTTAATGACGCTATTTTTCAACTATAAAAATTGCATTACTATGCGAGTAAGCCTAAATATTAAAATAGCACCTCTAATAAAGCAGCCGAGAGCGTTTTACTCACTCACTGACCTAATTTTATTCAAGAAATAAACAAGCCATCGCCGTCGACAACTTATTGACCCGTTTTCAGACTTCATTAAAGGGACATCCAGTGACTCACACAACAGCCTAGACCAACTCTAGCATAGTCTGATAACTAAACCCGACCATAGCCTAAATAAATCTTGATTCGGATGAAATTAGTACGTGGTGAAGTCGCCATCAAACGCTAACAACTTTAGTGTATAATTACCAACACAACAGAGCAATTTATAACTAATAACACAATCACACTAAAGTAGACGATGTTACACGGTGTATTGGCCGGCTGCCAAGTTTAGCCATGCCGAGAAGAGGCGACCACAGAACGCTGATAAATTTTAGACGCCGACATCGAGCCCAAAACTAGTTTTTGCATCGCAATTATCGCCGATTAGCGCGGCTTTTCGTCGCGACGCGTCGCGCGAATTGTTCGAACGATAGCTGTGCAACGTGTCGCGCAAGAAAAGTTACATTTCTTACCCGAAATGAAGTGAAATACCAGAATTTCCCGGCACTTGGTAGACAGCCAAATATTATTTCGATTTCCTCGTCATTCCCGCGAACTAAAAAGCCAGGATGTAAACAAGTCCGATCACTCGCCAGACGGAGACACCATATGCGACAAAAAAACAGGTGGCAGCACTGAAGGCTTACTGAACATATAGTGAAAAGAATATCTCCATCAGTCAATATAAAACGCCTTAGGTTTTTTTCGGTGAAATACTCGTTTGAAGGTTACTTTTGTTCATAATTTCATCTCGTCCGTTTAACTTTTACAGTACATCCACTATTGCTACTAATAAAGACATAAAACACGCCAACTTGTTTATGTACCCTAATCTATCTGTGTATAAGTACGATTACTCAACATCAAACACTTATGCAATTTCATAAATTCAAACTCTCTGTAGAAGTAGTATGTGGGGGGAGTGGTTAGTCTAATGGCCTATATTTATAAATTTAGATTTTACTGTTAATCTATAACGTTAGCCATATGTATTTATCCTTTTAATTATCCTGGTTCATGTATGAATGTCCAAAACCACATCACTTTATCATTCATTGTGAGTATCCGTCTCGGGATAATAAATACTTGTAATACAAATAAGTATTTTTCTCTATACATTTTAATTAAACAACCACAACTGCCATACTTAGCTAGCTCTTCCATGGTATAGCTATTGACTCAACATGTAATTATTATCTGTCATAATGTTTTAGTACGTTATTTCAAAAGCACGCTTCATATTTAGTATAATACATAGATCTAGTTTACTTCTAAATATAATCGTATTACTTGTTTGATATATTTGTAAAAAAAAAATTCCTATATACGAGATGTGTTGTATATAAGTGTATTTCACTAAACATGAATACAAAATTATGAGGGGATTATTTTCTTTGTATTTGAGAAAATTAAAAGTAATTACCTATTTGTCTAACAAAGAGGCGTTTCCGTGACCTAACTGATTTCACAGTTGAAAACAGACCTCTAGCACAGTACATGACTTCAATATATATATATATATATGAAAGGCATAAAGTATTTTTTTCATTAATGTTCATCAGTTCATCTACCAAACTCTGTATAAAAAAGTGACCACACAGCTAGATAAAACTAGCCAAGTATATACTGTATGTTGATACGTTCTTCTATATCGGAGCTAACAACAGACACTCCATCGTTATGCTGGTGAAGGGATGATATAGTTTAGTATACAAATATATAATAATGAATATTTCTCTCGCCCACGTGATAAAAGAAACAGCGATATTTCACAAATCTCATCTTCGTGCATAATTCGTTTTTCAATGTCACATCGTCAGTAGCGTCTTGCCTTCAGTTCATACAAACATATAATAATGAGTCCCATACCTGTCAACCTCCGAGAAATGAAACAGCTAGTAGTTCAGGATGAGCAAAGCCATAAATCTGTCAACAACACCATATACTAGTAAGTTCACCGAAAACAGACCCACCACCATTGGTGTCAATTATTATTTAATAATTCTATATTTATTAACACATATAATGTAAGAATCGGGCATTCATAATCATCACGACTGCGCTTGTTGTGCAGACAGTACGTAGATCTAAACACTTGGTTGTATGTTGTACTCGTGTGTGGCACGTTTTGTTAGAGCCGTCATCTCCTTTGGTACATTAAACTCATAGCATGACATGTCCTTGTTGAGCTTGCACGGTAAAAGTACTTTCTTTTCGGACCACGGGAAACGGTCTCTCTCTCTCTCTCTCTCTCTCTCTCTCTCTCTCTCTCTCTCTCTCTCTCTCTCTCTCTCTCTCTCTCTCTCTCTCTCTCTCTCTCTCCTCCTCCCTCCCCCTCTCTCTCTCTCTCTCTCTCTCTCTTCTCTCTCTTTCTCTCTCTCTGCCAGCATTAATGTATGTATAGCAGCTGAGAACAGCGACCATTATCTGTCATGATTTCAACCCAGTAACGGTCAACAGATTTCTGTTCACCATCTTCCTCCAACACGAGCTCAGTGTCCTCTATAAGGTAATACCCTCAAAGTCTTCGTTGACCAAGAGGAGGAAAGTGTTCAGTCAGACGAACAATTGAGGCATACGTTAGTTCATCTCATTGGGTGGTGTTGTTCCGCACAACCAAGTCATTTATCACTCTATCGTCAGATGGGAAACTTTTTCACCATTTTCCGCACAACAGGACAGGGAAATATACGAACTTCGCTAAACAAAACAGTTCACAGTCTGGAAACATTGCTTTCACTAAGTCAGTGAAGTAGTCGGCTACAGACGCTGAGTGCTTTTATTCGGCCACAAATTGCGCAAAGAGTACCTCTGCGGTTGTGATGGCGGAGGACGACTGCGGTTTCACAGCGACGAAGATACATGTGTGTTCTCGCTTTGGCCTCATTTGTTTTGTGTAGTGCGGTGGCTGGCCAGATGCATACTCGCATCAAAGACACCAGATGCAGGTACTTTGACGTCGCGAGCACATACGGTACATCGAGTGTATCACTCACTGCCACTTTTGGATGGAATGATTCCTCTTTTGAATTGATAACCCATTACTGTTGAAACTTGCGGTGTACTTTAACTTTGAGTTTCGTTTTCTTTCCCGGTGGAGGCAAACGCTGATTATCATCAATGATTACTCCGTTCAAACTTCAAAATAAATGTCTATTGTCAAACTCAAAAATAATCTTCCGTTTTCAAATTTCTATAAACACAAACTCCTGGGTATATTTCAATACGTCTTGGTAGTTCATATTTAAAAAAATGAAATCCTGGCATAAAATAAAACTACGTGATGCTAGCGAAAGAAAAACTTTCCTCAAGATGTTCTCTAACCATGACCAACTTATTCCCAACCCGATATAAGTGAGTAATATCATTATTTTGTAATAATAATAATAATAATAATAATAATAATGTATATTTAATAAAGCGCCCTTACTAGCAGGAGCCATTCAAAGGCGCTGTACAAATAATATGTAATATAATAATACCCCAAATAATGTTGTAGCCTGAGCCCCCCTTTTTGTGTAACTATGGTGGTTATGCACTAAATTGTGATAAAATATTGACGTGTCCAATTGTCGCGCGTAGCATGTGTATCTGGTACTCCAGCAAATGGGAATGCATTTACCACCGTATTTCGTAATTTAAAAAAATAGCATTCAAACAACTAGAAAACTTTAAGGTTTTTCAACTACGCCCGTAGTCGTATTTTAATCAATAAAACCCTAATGGCTACGGCTAAGCCGTGGTACTTGACATGCAGGCGTAAAGTTGCTCTTTGTTTACTCAATTTATTACATAATCTTAGGGAATAAATAGCAAAATTACAGCCTCCAGTATTCAGTTTTATACACCGTCAATTAGGTTACAGGAGCTGCTGGGAAGCATCCATTTCTGTCAACTTTGAGATGAAGGTTGTCTTCCTGTTTGTCATTATTTCAACATGGTGAGAGAGTGATTGATTTACTCAGTCAGTCAGTCAGTCAGTCAGTCAGTCAGTCAGTCAGTCAGTCAGTCAGTCAGTCAGTCAGTCAGTCAGTCAGTCAGTCAGTCAGTCAGTCAGTCAGTCAGTCAGTCAGTCAGTCAGTCAGTCAGTCAGTCAGTCAGTCAGTCAGTCAGTCGTGATTGAACGAACCTAAGACAAAAACGTATATATATATATATATATATATATATATATATATATATATATATATATATATATATATATATCACACACACAAATAATAAGAAGAAAAAACTAAAGATAGTGTTATCTTATCAGATACCGACTGTCATGGTTGTTATCCGAGAAGCTTGCCTTTTCGAAGGAGACTTCATCTCGGATTTTTTAAAGTATCTATTTGGAAAGGTTTAACAACAATAACAATCTATGACATCATGATTATCATCAGCGATTACGAACAAAACAACACCAACAGCGAAGTAGACAACGAGAACAATAAAACAATTATAAAGATACAGGAAATTGTTTTTATGTGAAAACAAACAGATGGAAACTAGTACTAAATTGGTAGAGAAAATATAGTATCGTTTATAATGACTGATGGCCTCGACGTGTAGTCAACAAGAGGACGAAAATAATAAGAAAATTATAAAATCCTTCGGAATGTACAGCTAAGATGGTTCCTGGTATAATAATAATAATAATATTAATAATAATAATAATAATAATAGTAGTAGTAGTAGTATAGTATTTATACAGCGCCTTGTTCAACTTTAATTGCTCTAGGGCGCTTTACATTTAAAACATAATTAAAACATATGTGAGCTCATGTAGCACAAATACATTTCAGGCTGGTTTAAATATTATAAATACGCTAATTTAAATAAGTGGGTTTTAAGAACCTTACAAAATATGTCTTTACTTGCTGCGAGTTTAATGTGGTTTGAAGCTGATGTTTGGAAGGATTTCTCTCCGTACTTTGCTGTATGGTTTTTGGTACCCTCAAAAGTGAATAGGACTCAGATCGGAGCATTCTCACTGGTATCTATTTTGCGATCAGATCGCTTAGATACAGTGAGGCTGTTTCACTCAGCACCTTGAATGTATGAAACGGGATCTTGTACAGCGATCTGAAACGTACAGGAAGCCAGTGCAGGTGGATCAAAACTGGCGTTACCGGTTCCCTTTTGCGAGAGCATGTCACCAGACGTGCAGCACAGCTGTGCACTCGCTGTAGGCGGTTTGTCAGGGAGAGGAACGAACACTAAGAGTATTATAAAACAAGTCACAATTATTATTGATGCTTTGCAAGTAACGATTAGTACCGCTTCTGTATCTGGACGTTGTATTCGATGTCTGCTAGAAAGTCAGGGGACTGTCTTGAAACCATTATCCTGGCACAATGTTATCAAACGCTTAAAGACGTTTCTCGTTACTGTGTCGGTGATAAGGTTAACTGCGTTTCCCATTCTCTGCAATGGGTAACCTGGCCTGCATCTCTTATAGGGTTCAGTCTGAACGGAGATCTGACTGACCGGTCAAACATGGTATTATACGGAATAAAACTATAGTTAACGTGTTTGCGACCATTTAAAGAAACTTCACGAAGTTACGGGGCGCCCTAAAACAAAAGTTCCCACTTCCTTTTAAGATCGTTTGCACTTAGAGCAAAACATTTATTCAATGGCGACATTCATTCATTCCAGATACAAGGAAAATCTGCTAAATTACATTTGCAGTAGGTTCTATAATTCAGAAATATGACTGGAGTCACCCAGCTAAAACGACAACGTACGGTATTTCTCGGCAGTGAAATTGGCCTTTTGTACTGGTATCGTGAACAGCATTGGTGATATAAGGTTTATGGACATTATATTGTCTTTTGAATAGGTTCTATTTCCGATATTTTGACTTCATATCCGCCAAACGCCTGAACATTTTAGAAAAGTTTAAGACTTCCCACTTGGTGCCCTTAAAATAAAGTGCTGACGCTGGACTATAAAGTGAAAATAATTCGTTAATCCCAAAACAATACGTTGTCATAATTAGATTGGAATAGAGAAGGAAAGTTTTTGATTGGTTGGCTGTTCAACAGTTATGCATAATAAATAGTGCAACGATATACATACACATACATATATACACATGTTTTCTTCACCATGATAAGGCATATCCAACGTATATTTCTTAATATTTCACTTTTATAACTATTTTAATTTTTTGTTTTATACATATACATATTTGGATCTTTCCTGAGTTTATCAACAGAAAATAAAGATAAACCAATTTTTCACATTAGTAATAATTTGTTTTCCTCTATGTCATATTATATACACCAATCAAATAATTTGTATATCGTGTCTCAGGACGTTAAGTTGTGACTATTTGTTTGTTATCCTTTTTAATATATAACTCTGGTTTAATTGAGTTCCATATTTTTGGACCCATATTTGCTATGCTCCTAGTAGTCACAATTGTTCTGGTTTTTGGTAGTCGCAGCTTTCGTACCTTACCTTGACGTGTGTTTGTTTCTCTCACCATAATGTAGGCATGTAAATATATCCATTAGTGACAATGGTAGACGATTGGTTACATAAGAATGAACTCATTTAGCAATTTATAAATATCGTTGATTTTAATTAACAGGATAGATTTAAATAAGGGTTCAGTATGAGGATTGAATGAAGAACCAGTAATTATATGTACAATCTTCTTTTGTAGAACATTTAATTATTTAAAATAAATATTGTATGTGTTTCCCCACAAAACTATTCCATACAGTAAATGTGGATAAACAAGGGACTAATATAACTGCTTTAAATATTTTCTGTTTAGTGAGTGTTTAGCGCGATTGATGGCACAAAAAGCGCTAGTAGTGCGTTTTGATGTTACCACAGTGTTTATCCCAATTCATTTTTTCATCTATAATTACACCGAGAAATGTTACTTCGGATGCGTGTGTAATTACATTTTGCTCCAATTTTATATCTGGTCGTTGTTTCGGAACAATTTTAGAGTTTGAAAATAGCATGTAGTAAGTTTTTGTCATTTTGTATTAGCATTGAACCAGTCCATTAGACTTTGTAATTCAATTGTCATTGTATTAAATAGGTGATCTAGGACACACCTCAACTGCCAGGGGAGTATACAGCGCGCGTCGCCATTATAGACAGCAAGGCATTACTCAAACGCATAGCCACCATGTCCTGTCAGGTTTTCATTTATGGCTGAGTGAACCAGTCGTCCATATGACAGCACTGCAGCTACGAAGCCTCGAACCCGCATCCCTTGTATTGCGAGTCCGACGCAGTAACTAACTGCGCAATCACATCTCGATGACAGCGAGGATTCTTTTATTTAAAAGGTGGTTAAAAACACATAAAACTTATTTATAATGCATAATTATTCCGGACTCTACACGGATAATTCATGCATTTTCTTTACCCGATTTAATGATAACAAATTTTGGATAATCTCCACGACGCGATATATAATATTCAATTGGACAACTTAGATTTTGGATGGGGAGTAATGATTGTGCTACTAATCAATCAATTACATAATAAGTAATCTAAGTCCGATGTCGGTCAACATCTGCAAACCATACATTCATCTGTCGATATGTTCACACCAGCAACAATTACGTCACAACAACACAACAGAAATCAACACCAGATTGCTGCATGTGGTCAATCGGCGACAGCCATGAGTCTCTATCCCAAATATTAACAATACAAACAACAACAACAACAATAATAATAATAACAGCAACAAACTTCTATAGCGCCAGTACCCGGGAAAAGAATCGAGCTCAGTGGCACACTTAGTACAGTAGTTGGGCAATCTAATGGTCAAACTATACGATTCAAAATTGATCAACAAACGATCGGAAGCAGTGGAAACTGAGAGAATTTAGGAGGGATAAGTAAGTATGAAAAGTGAGTTTTCAAATGGTGACGGAAAGAAACTAGGCTATTTGATGACTTAACATGTTCAGAGAGTGAATTCGAAAGAGTAGGGACAGCCACTGAAAAAGTACGAGTGCCACCATTAGTTGGTACAGAGTTTGAAAATTTTCCGAGATTGAACACGGACCCAACGAAGTCATTTTAGCAATGGCATAGAATGAGGAGACCGTGTGACAACCCTAGCTAAGCAGTTTTGAACACGCTGAGGTTTTGCAATATCCTTAGATGTGATGTTATAAAGAAGTGAGTTGCAGCAATCAGGCCTACTAGTAATGAGTACTGTAGCAATGATTTTGAGGACTGAAAGAGGAATATAGTGCCGAATACGGCGAAGGTCACGAATATGGTAGAAGCAGCCGCGACATATAGTTTCTGAAATTAAAATCACTATCAAATATAACACCAAGATTACGTAAAGTGTGTGACAGTGTGATGCTATGATTAAGGATGGGCCTAGGGAAGAAATGGGTAAGTTTGTCGTATTTATAGCTGTAAATAAGAGAGCTTAGTAGTGTGGTATACAAAGTAAACAGCAGCGGTCGAAGAATAAGAGTCTTGGGGAACGCCGGAATGCATCGGAACTGACTCTGAAAAACAGTTTCTTGTTTTTATTGACAACAACACCAAGCTAGACCAGTCAATGCTTAATGACCAACAGAAGATGTATAACTAACTCTAAGCCAAACAAAGATTGAATGCACAAGAAATGGTGAACTTATTATTGTTAGTCCAATTAATGCACGGCCAATCATGCACCAACCACAGCTGACGTTGATGATGTCACACTTTTAACCTTTTTTTAAATGGAGGCTGCTAATATAGTAAACAATACAATTTTCAAAAGTGAGACGAAATATGAAAAGTGATGTATAATGGTTTAACGGAGTTGTCGGAATTAATCCGTAATTGGGCAATATGGAACAACTATCAGATTACGCATAAGTAGCTTTAAAATGTTCGCTGTTTAAAAGAATAACGTTCAAGAAGACAACATATATGTTGTTTGCATTCCGGTGAGTTAGTCAAAACCAATAAACTGGTATTATGTGATATTCCACAATTCCTTCAAATGACAATTATAAAGTGAATTGTTGATCCGTAAAATCACAACTATGACAGCTATATATAGTTAAATGTGTGAAACTATGAAATGGCCAGTATCAATCATTGTTATTTACCATGGGAATGTCTTCAATGTATGCATTGTATTTGCAGCATTCTACTTTCAATACCGTACGAAGTTTATTTCATCAGATACAGCACACGACTGTATAATTTTGAATAAAGATAGAAATATATATTAGAACATATATATCAGACGGCTTTGCATTTGAAGGTGCTGCCTCTAGCGATTACATTAGCTACGCATGCGTAGAATGCTAATGTAAGAAAACCTGTGTTTACGACTAGAAATTGATCATATTTTATTTTAAAAACCCGTTATATTCATTGATTGCACAATATGGTAGGTAACACCAACTAAGTTTAATAATCATGCCGTTGACAACACAAATTTATGTAATACGATTTTGTATAGCTAGATAGTTACGATTATTCGGCCTCTAGTATCGTTCTTGATTTATCGACCACCAGAGCACGCTTATCAGTTACCAAAAGCCAGGTTTATTACAATTGAAATGTTATTTTAATCAGCATGGTTATGTTTTTCTCATCCAAAAAGTATTGTTAATTAAGTATTTAACTAAATAAAACACGCCCCGTGTACAATATCATGCATATGATATTTTATTTAGTACGCGGAATTACGCAATAGACGAATAGACTATTACTATTATAGACTAGTCACTAGACTAGAGGGTCTAGAATCCAGAGTTTAGAGTCTACAAAACACATTGGGATGAATTATGAAAACAAAACTATTTCCTGCGTTCAAAATGTCACGTGGTAATACTGCAGGGAAAAGTTCAGATTTTTAGGTCGGCTTAATGGACAGTACTACCATAAATGGTGATATTTTAGGCTTAAAATATGACCTCGGCTTAATGGCCGGTTGACTTAATGGACAGTACTTATTTTTTATAATTTAGACCAGACATTTTTACCCTTAAATGAAAGTGATCTTTGAAGCCTCATATATATTAATTGCCTGGGAGTTACACTTATAGAAAATATCATGATGTGTTCTCTATACTGCAATGTATTAATAAGTGCTATATTATATACACCAGTTCATTACAAGCATGAAAAATCTAATGATCAAATCAGTACACAACCCAAAAATTACCTTTTAAAACCTGGCAAAATAGCACAAAGTGAAACCATGATTATATAAGGAATATGTTAGCCGTTAAAGTCTAGAATATGGTTATTTTATTTCACAACGCTTTGATCCTTATTAAACATTGTGCAGTTGTTTAAAAACAACATGTGTAGTTTTCACATATGTCCGAAGGTTGTCAAACCATGAAAATAAAAAATGTGCCATAATTTTGTTAATTTTCAGAATATCATCCTGAACTTTTAACACAATGTACATATCATTAAGATACAAACAATAACAGAATGCTGACTTATACATTTGTTTACAGAAATTGTTACCAAAGTCACCAATGTCTGCTGAAATGTTCAATAATATTCTAATGGATATAACTTCTGCAAATATTTATTTATGACCCAGAATATTTGCACCCATTAGCATTTAAAGCTACCTCAATATCAGCAGCAAAAACCAATTCACTCTGAACTTCAGCAACATCATCTGTCCTCTGGCATCTGTATACACTCTGTAACCCTGTTTAAAAACTGAAATGTTGCCACCTCTGAACTTGTCACTTCTATCACACTGCCATTAATAAATCATCCACATATTCATATGCAACCCATGAGACCTGATTCAGACTGATTGTTAAATGTAAAAGTATCTGTTGTCTTTTTTTTCGATTTTGAAAGTTATCCGATTCAGTCCAAATTAGTTTTCTTTTTTTTGGTTTGGGTAAATTCTCAGTCTAAGTCAAAATCAATCACTGTAATAGATGTTTCATTTATAACCCATCGTGGGTTCAGCATAGGCAGTCCTGGAACAGTGTTCACCTTCAACCTTGTGACAGCTGTCCAGCTCCAACTTCAATTGTAACAACTAGGTCAGCTGAAGCCATATCAGTTTGGCAGGGAAGGGCATCAATGGCCATGAACACTGACCAGAATAAGTCCAGTGTACCACCAGCTGAAAAGCAATAATGAATTGTTCTTAAATCAGATATCATATGTCACTGACATTTACTATTTAGTCAAATTGAGCCTGACACTGTCACTGATTCAGTATATGTGTACTGTTTTCATCTGATATAAATGTTATCACCAATTACTGTGGATTTACTTCAGTGTAAACCTTTTTGATTTAGACAAGTATATTATAACAATCATGGAATGTATTTATAATACAGTGAACTTTTAAATAAGGGGATGAATTTGTATGATTCGCGCAGTCTTAATAAGCCGAATTGTATATATCAATGTATTGTCACCCAACACAAGCAGTACTGAAAAGTTCTAAGACAAATGACAGGCGACCTGCATTTGTTTCTGCCATATGCTTCATTAATGATATTTATTCATACAATTTACATATTATTTACAACATATGAATTATTGTATATGCAATTTTTTCTGTAGGTTGTAGTATATCGATAAACTAGACAAACATGATTTTAGTATAGCATTATTGCTCAGTTTTAACTTTATGAAGTATTTCCATGGCAGGCGTCCGGCTTCAAGCCAAATATCTTCAAACCTAATTGAATCTAACTAATTCAAACTGCTCTAAAATAAAATAGTTTAACTGATAATTAAGTACATACCTGTTATGTTCCGCAAAGCTCAGGTAAATTTGTCATTTAAGTCAATATCCGTTTCTGTCAATAAATCGGAACCTCATTTCTGAGTAGAATTCAAGATGATGTGATTTGCCACGGGTGTGCATGAGTATCATATCTTTGGTGATTGACCATAATATATATCAAACTACTGTTTGTATAACTTTATAAAGGATATATTTCTCTTTCAGATGTTATATGTCCCTTTTTTTGTTTTATTTCCACAAATATTCTTTTTCTTCTTGTATTAACATTTCATTTCGTTTTTGGGGAACTTTCTTCTCACACCTAATAGTGACATATACCATTAGAAAGGTGAGGAAATGTTGATTCTAATGCAAATGAAGACCATTATACTATTTATAGGGGGTAAATGGTCAGTGGTAAATACCTCTTTTTGTCTGGGGTCTTGTGCTGGCCACAGGGACAACGCTTCCGAAATGCACTGGTGCACTTCAATAGGCACATCGTTTACTGGCATGACATTTACTGAATACACACTCAATGTAATAAACATGCATACTCGTTGAAAGAATAAACACTCAAGATTTTAAAAACGTAAAAGATTAAAATATTTTGGACACATAAACGGTAAAACCAACAGGTTTAGCATTTGTACGTGCCTTTATACCTGTCTATTGGGATACCTAAAATATGGAAAATCTACCAGACACCGTATGAATTTACTAAAGCTCCAGCACTGTCTGCCAGGGCCTGAAAAATCGGTTGCCTGGGGCAAGTATATTTTTTTGCCGGGCTAGTGCTGATTGCTGATCACTTGCCTATTCAGGCAAGTGCCTTTATGAGTAGTAAATCCACAAAATATGTGATTGTGCAAGCCTGATGGGCAAGCCAATTAATAGCTTTCTTACTTATTTTTCTTGGGAAAACCTGTCTGGACACTCGAATTGGATGGCTGAATCCAGAATTTTACTACCCGGTCATAAAATTCTGGATTCAGCAATCTGTTTTGTCGCATACGCAGTCGCACATATACAATCATGCTCACATGTTTACATGTTTTCCATTGTTTTGTCGGATTCGCTTACAGTATATGGAATCTCGGTTTTAAGTCAAGATTCCACATATGCGACATTGCAGTATCCATATGTTTTGGACACCCATCTCACTTTCTGACCTATTTTTCTTGGGAAAGCCTGCCTGGACACTGAAATCGGATGGTTGAATCCGGAATTGTATGACACAGGTCGTAAAAATGTGGATTCAACTGTCCAATTTGCTACATGGAGTGGTCTGTTTTGTCGCATTCGGAAATCGCATACGCAGTTGCACATATGGAATCACGCTCGTACGTTGACATATTTTCCATTTTTGTTGCATTATGATTCGCATAACACATATAGAATCTTGGCTTAAGACAACACATTACCTATTTAAAGCAAAGCAGCAATGGGCTTCATTGAATAAGCATTACTTATCATACACTTATCTATTTGTCGATTTTTATTGCAAATCCATGTTTATATGTAGGCAGCTGACATATAGCAGATTTAAAAATAAATGATAATTTTGGGTCAGGTGAAAACTTGTTGAGCAAGTGAAAATATTTGTTGGGGAAGTGCATTTCCAATCTACTTGCCTGGAGGCAACTGAATTGAATGAATATTTTCTGGTCCCGGCCAAACCCTAAACCGAAGTAGATCTATTTGTGGAATTATGTCAAGGTAACATGCAAACAATACGGTATCTCATGATTGGCTGACCTTGTTAAATGTAGTAACCCTCAATCAATTTTGTTTAAAGACTGGCCTAAATGTGTCTGTCCAAGTATATTTGTATAATTGCCATTTAAATTTCAAATGTATCCCAAGTGTCTGAGTTTTAAATAGGTAACTTTACTGAATCAAGTCTACATACATAGTGCATAATTCACACATCCATGTTTTAGACCAAAGGTAATCATGGATATTCTCAGGGCTTCACATTAACCTTTTTTGCCACATGTCATGTCGGACAAGTCACACTTAATTTTTACTTGTCCAGAAAAAAAATCACTTGTCTGAAATTTTGAATTTGTTTTGTTTTGGTAGATGCACGTTGCGATAATTGCGGTTATTGACACTGACTCAAGAACAATCGAAAAAACGACTTGACGCGGTGGACAATCAAGCATGTGGGTTTACTTGTCCGATTACGTAGTTTGGTTGTCCCGGACAGGCGGACAACCGTTAATGTCAAGGCCTGATTCTTCTGAAATCACAGTCTGAACCAGGGGTCAATTCCATTTGGTCAATTTCAATTCCACATCAAATTTATCAATTCCAGTTCCATTTTTGCCTACTCCAATCCATGATTACAATATGTACTCCGAGTACATACTTGGAATACATACTCTGAGTAATTTGTATTCCAAGTAGGATTGTCATGGAAGAAATATTTCTCAAACAATTAAATGGTAAATTAATTTGTGGATTAAATTTTTTTGTAGTTAATTTCAATTCAAAATTTATCAATTCCAATAGACCAATCCAGCTAAGACTGTGACACCAAGCAGAAAATGACTTGAAGCTCAATGTTAGGTTAGAAAGCTGTGACTGCTTATGTGTAATCTCGGATTATTAGGCAATTGAGCATCGCACGTTTTTTCAACAACAAAAGCAAATGGACATTATGTTCCATTCAGTCTTGTATATTTCCTAGATCTAACTGTTTAATTTGTTGTCTCAGAAAGGTAAGAAAAGTGTTATATTTCCCCCATTTTTACATTCAATATTAAAAATGTGCAACGTATCAGCCAGCTCATTTAGATAGTTATATAGGCGGAGTTTTGCCCAGTAACTCGATGTGGGCAGCAGTAGTGATGGTGTGATACTAAATATTCATAGTTTTTACACAAACGCCATGCTGATGGCGTTGTTTCTTCAGCAGGATTGTTTATGTTTTAACCGACACAAATTTCAGAATAAAATACACTGTTCTTTTGACAGGTGTGAAAGAAATATAAAACAGTGACATCTCTAGTTTACATTATTTGTGTCGTAAATAAATAAATGCTGTATTCATTGCTTAATTCACGAAAAATAGTTGCACTGCTGTACAAAAAGATGGCCGGATCCAATTTATTGTTTTAACAACACCTTCAATGAGGTTATGATTATGCACTCAACAACTCATTTACATCTTAGATAAAGCATTTTAACATATGAAAGCAATGTTAAAACATACAGTTTTAATTATATATATATTTTTCTGATGGTCCCTAGATTTAGTTATTTATTACTGTGTCTAGCAGTCAGTGCTGATCTAAAGTACATTGAGACCTTCTTCTGAATGTGCCGGGAGCTTTAGCTGCTGTAAAGTACCAGCAGTCATTAATATTTTGTCAGTAAAATGTTATGAAATAGGTTGTGTTAAATGTTTGTTTGCAATGGTTAATGAATCAATATCCCACAAGAATTTGTTACAATACCTTGATATTCAGCCAGATATGTTATTATGTAACTATAGCAACAATGGTCTATAGTTGTAATGAAATAAAAACTGCTCTTTATATACTAATGAGGTCATTAACATACTGAATATGTATGGCAAGAAGCAGCAGCAACCCAATAAAGGTCTGTCTCATTGACATAGTAGCTTATATTGCTGATATTTTGCACAACGTTGGATGTATTTTAATATGAGATAAACAATTTATATCAACTAGTGCAAAATTTGGTGAAACTAGTGAAAAACATCATTCAAAGAATATCATAGCCCAGGTGTAACATCAACCACTGTCAACATCAATTTGGGACAGACTAGGTTCATATAAATGAAGGAATGGTTTTAAATAACCATATACACCAACACATGTGGGCCATGTGTCCACTCCCAGTTTATTACCGTCTACTCTAAACCTCAGCTAAATCAAAGCTGGGTCTAGCTCTAGGCAGGTATTTAGGCCTAATAGGTAATCTTGAAATACAACATGACATACTCTGCATATACTTCAACATTTTGGTGAAATTACTGTATTTATAATTCACTTTAATCAAAACTTTCAAGTTAGGCAGCTGTCCATCAGCAGCATCTGCTACAGATGTGCACTGATTTACTTCATAACTCAGTACATCATATACTTATCAGAGTATAACCACACATTATCGTCTTAACTGCCAGATATTGTGACATTAACAAGTATCAATATATAATGATAAACAGAGTTTGCATGCATCCTGGAATTCCTGGAATATACTTGATTTTAATATCACTCCTTTTCGATACACCCCTGGAAAAGGGAAAAATTTTGAAAACTCCTGACTTATCAGGCTGGGAGCTCAGATCAAAGAAGTAGTATGCATAGCTATCAAAACAAGGGATTATACGGTGCAGATATTCCAAACATGATGTCGATATTTCCCTTTTTTTTCTGAATGAGGTCATGTATGGAAAATACTGGGATAGTGTTGGCAGTCAAGAAAGATGCCCCTCACTCATTATATATATATACATGGGGAAACCCTGCCAGAGATTTGTGGATCTCTGCATATACTTATTGTCTTACATTCATATATATAAAGACAGCATTGCGTATCTGTTCCATTAATCAAATGTGAAAATACTCCGGCAAAATATTGATTGGATCCTGGAAAAGTAGATATTTGTATAACCAAATGTTCTGGAAAACCATACATGTGGAAGTGTATGAAACCTGGATAAAATACACAATTCTGTAATTTCAAAGAAACTAATAAAGTAATGCTTAACATTAATTCAGTGGTCCCCTAAATGCATAGAAAAATGTGGTTTAATGTGTCAGATCATTCTCAAATTCATCCAATTTACCCCATTGAACCAGTGTGGCTTCACTTGACACATTCTATTGTCTTGATATCCCAAGATAAACTACACATTGTTGAAATCTAATTGCAATTTAATTATAAATATAAGTAAAAAATAATTAGCTACCTTAAGTAACTGATTTTAAATACATTTCATTTTTTGTACTTAACCAATAAAAATAAATGCAATAATCATAAAAATCTTATATTTCACAAAATCAATAAAGCATAAAAGAATCAAAAACATGATTTTTTGGCAGCGATTTATATCAATCAACTTCTGAGGTGCTCTTTTATTGCTTTATCCAGAAGCCACTTATGCTGCATGGCCATGAGAGGGCTGTCACACAGATAAAGTACAATCGTGAGGGTGATCTGTTATTCTCATCAGCTAAGGATCAACAGCCCAATGTGTGGTATTCCTTGAATGGAGAGAGGCTTGGCACGTACAAAGGCCATACTGGAGCTGTCTGGTGTATAGATGTTGACTGTATCCTTTGATGAATTGAAAAGGTTCACTTAGCTTTGCTTGGACTTGCACGTTATTTGCATTTGTTCATGCTTGTTTTAGTCATTAAATTATGTTCCTTGACTGAATAATCACAGGGGAGACGGATAAGTTGTTGACAGGTTCAGCTGACAACACATGCAAACTGTGGGATTGTAAAACAGGTAAAGTGTTTTATATATAATTTATGTGATTTGCTGCCGATTCAAAAGATTTCTTATAACATAATTTAAGATTCTGTTTTTAAAAATTTGACTCGGCTGAAATTAATATATATTACTGATTTTCCAGTGGTGTACTCATTTACATGGTTCTGGTCAACTGTCATTTCAGGTGTTGCATTATTGGAGTTAGGTACAGAGTCGGCAGTAAGGACGTGTGGCTTCTCCTATGATGGCAACCTAATAATGTTTACAACAGACAAAGCCATGGGAAGAGAGTGCGAGCTGCGAGTGTATGACACTCGGGATGAGTACCAAATAAGTAAGATTTACTATTCTTGTACACAGTTAAACACGTGTTGTTATTTTAAATATCTGAAGTTTATGAAGAGCGAGCTGACTGCACAAATGGAAAAATTGCTTTCACGGAAATATGTTCTTTTTGTTAACATAAACATAAGAAATTATTGATGGACCTGGAAATGTATTTAGGGGAGAAAAAACACAGTATGTATTGCCACATGTGAGGTATTAGGAAGGTGCAAATAGACTTCAAGTTTATAGTACGTGTTACAAAGGATCTTTCTGCTAAAAGTGAAAGTTAATCTGTTAATGATTACAGTTGATGGATTGTGTGTGTGGGGGAGTGTAGTGACCTTGATTCAATGTCGATATCTTCACAGACATCAAATAATATTTGGCTATCATTCACCTTCATACAATCCTTTATGTATTGATTTTTATTATGTAATTATCTTATAAATAATCCATACATTTTTTTTAAATTTCCTTATATGGTTGTGGTTACATCTTATTGTTTACTACTAAAGGTTTTTCCATACATAATAAAATCATTACATATACTTCTTTCATATCTCAGAAAATATTTGTAGTGCTTGTGAGCATGTTTTAAAGCTTTTTTACCATTAAGATTTATGATTGAATAATTATTGAACTGGCCAAAATTCTATTGATATCATTAATATATTGTTTATTATTGATATTTTGTTCATCTTCAACCTGATTTTCCATAATAATTGTACACATACTGCTCAAGATAGATTAATTTAATTTTGAATAATTTTATCACTTCATGCCGACTATTTAAGATTTTCAGACGAGCACTGAGCTGTGTGGTTTCAAACCTAGAACTTCCTAGAACCTAATTTTGATAAATGAAAGTTTATGAGTATGTTTATTAGTATGTTCCCACTAACTGAGATTAGAAAATTATGTATTTCTATATTGACATTTTATTTTAGAGAAAAATTCTCCAATGTGGCTTGAACCACAACCTAAGCACAAGATCACTTCAGCGGTGTGGGGCCCTCTTGGCCAGATGATTATAACTGGCCACGAAAATGGTGACCTCTGTCAGTGGGATATTAAGGTGTGTTGGAACACTTTATAACTGATGATTTATTTAAGTTATGATAGATTCTTTTAGTAACATAGTGTTCAGCTCGTGAGCTTTTGTCCTAGTACTGCATGAACCATAATGAACTACAAACAGAATTAACCACGGTTAGCTGTCATTTCAGACAAAAGACATGAACACTCGTGCCATGGATCACAGTAAACAGATCAACGACATTCAGTTTAACAGGGATATGACCATGCTGATAACAGCCTCAAAGGATACTACAGCCAAGGTAAGTTTTTACATGTTCGGACAAAATAAAACTACTTGATGTCAGGAATTGCCTAAAGGTTTTAATTATCAGCCACAACTAGGTGTTAGGCTTATCTGGAAAGGGGAGATCGACTCGAGGACACACGATGCAGTATGAAAAGTTATACTTTACTGGCACTAAATACCTATCTGTTTTGGATATTTTTGTTCCCAAAGATTTCCCATCAGAAATATTTCCTTCATGTAATGTTATTATCTATAGCCATGTTTTGTCAATTCGTCATGTTAAAGTATTTATCTTTTGGATAGTGTATAATTAAATTATGTACGTCTAAACATTTCTCATTTTGGTTCTAGCTGTTCGATACAGAAACACTAGAATTGAAAAAGAATTATAAAACAGAGCGACCTGTCAATTCAGCAGCAATCTCGCCAATAAAGCCACATGTAAGTGTGTAAATTACGTTTCATCCTAAATCTTATGGAAGAATTTTTAAAATTCAGATCACATGAACAATTATTACTTGTATAAATGTATAAATGTACCATTATAGGTGGTACTTGGTGGTGGTCAGGAGGCAATGGATGTTACAACCACTTCAACAAGGATTGGAAAATTTGATGCCAGGTTCTATCATATGGTGTTTGAGGAGGAATTTGGAAGAATAAAAGGACATTTTGGTCCAATTAATAGCGTGGCCTTCCATCCTAATGGTGAAGAGTAAGTAGTGATAAGTTTTAGATTCTCACCTATTAAAAGGCAAGGCTGATTTTATGTAGCTCGGCATACATATTAATAACATATGCTATGCTTTCAATCAATGCAAGTGCCTCATTTTCTTATTTACAGATATAGCTCGGGAGGAGAAGATGGTTATATACGTGTGCATACGTTTGACAAGGATTACTTCGATTTTGAATTTGAATACTGACATCAATATCTGCTTAAGATAAACATTGCTGGATACCTAACACTGTCGTATACTTATTCTTTGGGTATAATATAAAAGAAATTAATATTCATACTGTATTCTCCTAATATTATCTGTGTAAATAAACTAATGAACAATGAAAAATCTCTGTTTTGATTGTTTATTGTATGACCTTATTACCATGCGTTGTTTAAATTGGTTTGTAGATTAAGGTATTAGATACATGTCTTTCTGTAATGTTTAATGTTGTGTTCACTACCTAATATATTTATACTAAAAAGCAACTATGGTAGGTCCCTTTAAAGATATAGGATCTGTGGCACATTTGGTGGAATGTGCATGAAGAGATACCCATAACACCAAGGAAAATTATGCACTATTTAATTCACACATCAAACATTCACAAATCAAAAACTGTCATAACGGGTCTGCTCTTTACAAAACTTGACTAGCCAATTTACAGGAAGCCCATTAAGTGATATCCTAACGCAAACAACAATAACATTCTTCAGGATAATCATTTTGTAATTATTTAGCTTTGGATCTGATGCTGGATCTCGAACTGCCTCTAGATCTGTCCTTCTTTGCAGGCTTATCTTTAGCCACTGATTTAGGTCTTCTTGATGCACTAACTGGTGTCTTCGTCTTGTGACGAGGAGGGGGACCTGCCAGAATAATAGAGGTAATTAAAAAACGTGCTATTGCCCATTTTCCATTAAATAATTTTCATTTCAATAGATGTAATGCGATTATACAAGTACTCTTTTTCAGTCATTTCTGGTTAGTTAGGAAAGTCTCGAATATTCTTGCTTCAGAGAAATCTAATTGGCAGATAATTTATCTTCATCAAAACAGTATTAATTTCTATCTGGTTAATAGCATTTTACTACAAAAAAAAACAAAAACAACTGCGAGCAAAAACAATCTGATACAGAAAAAAATGCTGAATCTTAAAAACACTAATCATGCAACAAATAATAATCAAACATGAAATTTTGTGACAAGTAACATATGGTTAGACAAATCTACCTCTAGGTGTACAAATGAAAACACAAACAACTGTTTCCAATATATTGATACAACCTGCTAAAACATGAAGTATCTTTTTACCAAAAATCTGGTATCGATAAATAATGATTTTCAATACGTATTAAAGTTTAGAAAATTAAAAAATTATTTGAATGACTATTCTACTACCTATGACAAAAACCCTGTTTATCTAAGCTGTAATCGCACAGCATGTAAATATGGAATAACTAATGTAGGAAGGAGTGTGCTAGGTTTTTATCTAGGTGACAATAAGATTGCACACTGCATGATCATAATTCTGCTCACTGTGACCAATGCCAAATTTAGGTAATGGTGCCAGTGTGCTGAAGCAGTCCCTCTCTTCATCACTGGGATCTTCTTCAATCAAAACTGGATTCATTGTAATATATTAAAAAATCATGAATGACTAATATTTAGCATGCAAATGATGGCCTACTCTGAAAAATCCATCTTAGTCATATCTTTTAGGAAACAGATGCCATGTAACTCGGCAATGTTTTTTAAAATCAGTTATCGATAAGATTACATTGTTTGTTGTCAGCCAATAATGCTTAAATGTTAATTATATTGAAGCATTAAGAAAATGGCTTATTCCTGAAAATCAGCTTTAATATAAAAAATTAAGACTTCAAAACAAAGAAGATTAATGGCTAGTAAAGATTTGTTTTGATGAATGAATATAAAACAGTGTTTGGCTAAAATGCAGTTCTGTGCAGCATCAAGTATTAACCTACTTATTACGGTCTATGACTGCATTTTCTGTCGAATAGCTGTGTTTGTTCTTAGCCATAATAGTACACTAATTAAAATATGGTACATGAAGAACCATGAGAACTGTGTACGACAATGGTAATAAAATTGCTACAAATTGGATGCATGTATCTGCAAAGCGTGAATTGAAATGTGATAAGATAAATATTACAGTGTATAATGTAGTAAGTTCTGTGATTTTACTAGATGCCAAGTAGTGCCAACATAGGTTATCTGTAATGCAGAATTATAATCTCCCACCTGTCTTCTGTAACAACATTGAATAGCATCTTTCATTTAGCAACAAAATGTCATGAAAGAATTATTGACAGAAATACCAAAATTATCCATGTTTCTTTCAATGTTTTATATTAGTATCAAGTCGTTGACAAAGCTTTCTAAATTGGATCATATTAGCTGAGTGAATTCAATGCTATATTAAAGTATTACTTACCTAATTCTTGTGGCCTAGGTATACTGGTTTTCATTAATTTGAATTCCAGCTCTTCTGCTGTGTGGTCTATTAGCTGTTTAATTGCATGACCCGCTGCTGATAAGTGTACACTAGCTATTTCATTTATGAGATCCACTATTGCCTGGTAGAAATAATAATACAAATTCATAATGTACACGCTTTACATACATGCAAACATGAATATTGCACTGCCTAACCATTGTTCAGTTAATGATTTAAATTAGATACAAGCAATTTTATCTGACTGGACAAAGAAATAATTTATGTTCCTCATCTCTGCAGCCAATCTACTCTTTAAGACAATAAATTTAAGACAATAAATTGAGAATCTTTAAAGTATATTACACTGTTCTGTTTTGAAGAAATATTTTCTGTATTTATAGTATAGTACAGCATTACAAGATACTCGCCTCTCTTTCCACTGGCTTTTCAACATTCTGCAGTTTTTCAAGCATCTTTTGATGAGCATCCTCCTGTTCCCGTTTTATTTGGATCTCCTCTTCCTCGTGTTCTTTGTGTCTCTTTTCTTCGGCTGTTTCAACCTCCTTCAATTTCTGCTCATAGTCCCACACTTTTAATGGCTTTGACTCAGTGAATGGCAGAGGCGCTGTTGGTGTTTCTATGTGTGCATTCACTTTTATGATCATTGGTTCTTGCTCTATGTTGAACACGTACTGATACAACTGGTAATTACGCATGAATGTCTCAAAGAAGTATTCTGTGAACTGTTTAATATACTGCTCTGAGGTACTACTGCTGTAGAGATAGCACTGCTTCTGGTAGATTTTGATTGCTTCACTTAAACTCTTTCCTACAAGTGTAGCATAGTAAATAATATAAAAATAAACCACTCACAATGAAACATGGTACACACTTTACATATAAAGAACACCAAATATGTATAGAAACTTTTACAAATTACCGTTACAAAAAATTGTTATATGTATTGATGTTATATTTGGTTAAATCTTGGTCTGAAACTGCTGTGATAAATGCCTATGTTTAAATGATGCTTCCAGGTAAAATAATGTATGACAATGTTTCCATGCCTGACTTAAATCGGTTTTTAATATATCTGCTGTAGAGTCTAAAATATTTTTCTGAATTTTAAACATTAGAAAACAAATGTAATACGCGTTCTTTCAGACCTTTGCATTGTTCTGCAACAACAGCCGCCATATCAACTAGGATGGATATCTGCTGCCATGGAAACCCCTTCTTTACGCAAAACATCAAGTTATCATAGTGAAAGTCCAATAGGATTGCTAAAGACGGTTTATCAGCCTCATCAAACGGTTCCCATCCTAGAGCTTGTTGTAACAGGTTAACTCCCTTGGGCCTCTGGAAATATCACAACAATGGTAATTAAAATGATTTAACTTCGAAAATATATTTACGAGGAATGACATTCAAAGCATTCATGCAACTAGTGTTTTGTTTCAACTTTCTTTCACAGTATTATAGCAGTTCTAGCCATATGTCAGTTACTAGCTTAAAATCTTAGTATGCAACAGTCTGAGTTGTTTGATTCCTTATGGTTGGCTGACTTTCTTAAATAGTGCAGCAACCTCTTAAAATTGGATAAAAAACTTTGGAACTAATTCAATGAGAGATGGTGCTGCAATAGAATTATGCTTACTCGATCATGCCCAGTTTTTCTATTTATGGACTTTCATGTTAATAGTTTTCTCAAATAACAATTTCTACCAAAAAAGAGAGCTGGAAATGTGAGGATGTGACCAATAAGTAGATTATTTGAAAATATAATATTTCTTTGGTATCTGTAAGTATAACTGTGCATTCCAGTGTTTGCAATATTGCCCATGGTCTGCCCTGAGAAAATTTTCTTTCAACTAAATATTTAATGGAAAGAAATAAGATACTATACATATATCTTACCTGTACACACAAACACACACACACACACACACACACACATATATATATATAACATGGTAGCAGAAGATTTTACCAACCAGAGATTCATCATCACTTCTTCCACCCTGGTCACAGATTCTTAATTTTCTGCATCATTGATTTTGAGACTGCCCAGTCTTGGTGTATTCGCCCCATTATATTAACTGGTCCAAGTATTCAAAATACAGTGCACAGTTAACATAAGCATGCTGTTACCAGTACAATACCATGACATGTATACTGGCCCACTTGTATACCCCTGTGTAAATGTTATTGATACTGTATCCAGAAATAACGTTAGCCCATTGATGTAACTTTTGTAGTCTAGAAAGTCAGACCGGTATGACCGCATATGTTCCTGCCAAAGTCAATGTGAAGACTAACCAAAACACCCAATCACTCATAAATATACCATTAAATGTTGCACATATTATCTATAATCTATCAGTCAAGTGACATAATTCACTATCATTATCTGAGTATGATTATATGTCATATATCTGATATGCGGATATGCCATATTACATGGCATATGACACATAACAGGTGATATGGAATAAATGATATACGGCGATATGATGAATGACGGTGATATGTAGACTAGATATAGATCTACTTATCTAGATCTAAAAGTAAAAACTTGGATTTATTTAGTCACCGAAACGGCGAAAGCCGGAAAGTCATTAATTTAATTTAGTCGACAGTAATGCCATTAAGTCAATAGAAATAACTACATTGTCATACGATTAATACCCATTCTCATAGAGTATCGTTGATCTATATACATGATATAAAATTGTTAACTCTGAATTAATATACCTCGCAAGAAGCGACAATTCGGACCTCAGTAGAACTGATCTTCGCCATCTTGGTTGTTAATGACAACAAAACATGGCGTCGCCTGCTAGCTCGTAACCTAAAACGGGAGTGATCTGTTACTACACATACGATGCGTATATAAGGTTATACGATTACGGATCGAGCCGAGTTTTTGGTCGAAATAATAGATAAAGAGGTTTAGGTGTGTATAAAATAAGTACTATAATACAAATGCTATTGCAGCTATATAGATAGGTATTTCGCATTACTGACTGATCACGTGTTTTGCTGAGATAAACATAGTTACGGTGTGGCGCGTTTACGGATTAAGTCTCAGCTTTCTCGTGTTGGAAGCTGAAGCGACTTTTCTTTGATAATCAGGATCATGGGATGTGTGTGCTAAACGTGATATGATGTGTACATACACATTTATGGGAATGCATTATCTGATTGTGTTGGTGGTCAGTTAAAGAATTTGTGCTATATTTTAGAATTTATAGACTAGAATCTAGAGGTCTAGATTCTCTAGATCTAATAGTCTAGATCTATCCTGTAGATCTAACCTGTTTGGATTTCTATAATAGATCTACAGTTAATGAATGATATACAACAATTGAACTACTGTCTGTAAGTATATATAATATATGATTATATTATTGAAACTGTTTAAATATTTTCATAAAATAATTAATATTAGAATTAATACATTTTCCTCCATGGCTTAGATCTAACTGTAGTGTTAGCACGGTCAGCTACAGATCTGTATCATATGGGTTCGAACCCCTAGTTGGACTATGTCAGAAGAGTGTTTCATCTTTCATTTCGGTTCATTAATTACCTTCGGAGGACACTCAGTCTGTTTAGCCTACCTTCTGCACAAAAGTGGCATAAAACAGCAACATTTACATTCACATAACACATTTTAAGGGATATGGTTATGGACAGAACATAAAGTTTTATATATATTATGTTGATTATGATTCATTTTTATATTTATTAACTGTTAGTGTTATATATTATTTTGCCGAATTGGTGGATGATACCAAATATTTTAGTAGATAAATAAGGCATTTATATTTTTTGTTCATCGAACTCAATTGGCCATTTTGGTCAGCCATGATTGGTATGCTTGTACATGTATATCAAATCCTGAATGTCTGGCATGTATATATTTAGTGAATAATGCTTAAGTGGGCCACCGTATGTAAGAAGTCATATAGTTCATGGTACAAGACCGGCATGGCTAGTAGGATTTTGGAAGATGCTGGAGAGTCATTGTTTAGCTACATTCAATGAAAAAAGTCTTCCCATGATCACCAATGATAAGTGAGCTTTTCAGTAGGGAATAGAGTAGACAACCCCTTAGAAAAAGTAGGCAATAGCTCACCTATGGTGGCATGTAAAAACACCACAACGCCATTGCTGCGGCATTGCTGGAGGTAGGTATGACTGCAGGGAGGGGGGGGGGTGAAGGATGAAGGGCTGGCCGTTGGGTAGTGGTAATCCACTAACGCAGTAGTGGCCCTTCTCTATTGGAAGGGGAAGGTTATTGACTCTTCCCTGAAAAAAGTTGGGGAAAATGGAGTATTTGATGCATTCTAGGCCACTTTTTCACCCCAAAACCAAAGAAGCTGACCAATTTTCTGCCAATAAAATAGGCGACAAGGGACTGTCAAATAGATGACATATAGCATTGGACGTCATCTGCTATTGAAAAAGCTGATTGGCCCATAGTATTTTTCTGTATGTTGTAAGAGACATTTAAAAGGTGACATCAAATGAAATTTTTATATTGGCTCTATGTTGTTAAATTATGTACTAATTATTTCAGTTATTCAGATGGATACCTTACAGGGGTGGAATATCGGCACCATATATACATTGGTAGTTTAGAATATATGTGGTTGATATTCCTTAATGTTTATAACTGGTAGATATGGGGAATAACCTGCTCATAGATCTGATTGCAAAATTGTTCTATACTCTCAGATTAACTGATTGTTGCAACTAAAACCTGATACAAAAAATCTACTGTAGTTTTGGTGATGTTCAGTGAAGTAACTCTTTGTGATTTGTTAGTGTCATATCCGTCATTGATTGAAGCAGCCCCT
This sequence comes from Paralvinella palmiformis, assembly GCA_025642065.1. NCBI lineage: Eukaryota > Metazoa > Annelida > Polychaeta > Terebellida > Alvinellidae > Paralvinella > Paralvinella palmiformis. The sequence goes on along the minus strand of JAODUP010000455.1, from coordinate 72,084 downwards.
GGTAATAGCTGCCTGAATAAAACATTTAAGATGTGTTTATACACCAAAAGGATTGCAAATTTTACACTTCAGAGTGGTATTTTCTTCTGGCATCACAGATTCAATTTACTGTTACAGCGTTTCCCGATCTTATACCACTTCCAAGAAGTGCTCTTCATACCCGTTGATGCCATTTTCCTTCCATGAGAAGTTGGTGCCATCCATTGTTTTTTGCACATTTCCCCAATAGTGTTTTCTTGAAATTGGCAGAATAGTATCATTATATGTATGTTATTTGACACATGAATGAACTACAGAACCATATTTGAAACATTATGATTGTGTAATATAAAAGATGAAGTCACATTTAAGTCCATTTATATGTTAAATCTATATTTATATCATTTGATCTGTTTATTATTGATTTTATTATATTGTTATAGAACAGAATGAATGGTTTCAAATGTGTGGATGTAATGCAACTGTCCTTGTTTATGATTTATGTCATCTTTGTTCAAGGGTATAGATTTTGTATGAAACCTGTTAATTGATTGTTGCGAACTCTACCTAGAAAATATTGTCTTAATTATGGTAGATGTATCATTCAAATGTAAATGCAGAGCACTTAATATTATATGGAAACAAGGAATTATCACTGTATACACAAACTGTAGTAGGGTACGTAGAATTAAAATGGTTGAAACTAGTGTATCACTTAAAGGAACAGTTCACCTTCACTTCAAATTTTCAAAACTAACACAAATATGGTCACACAGTTTATAAATGATGTCAAAATATGAACCCAATCAACCATATGTTAAATAATCAAGTTCAAAGTGCTTATTCACCTAATACAAGTTGGGTGCCTCCATGGTCTAGCGATAGCGTGTTGGATCACAGATCACTACCACCATGTTCGAATCTTGGCGTGGGCATAGCTAAAGGGTGTTTCATCTTTGACTTTGCTTCATTACTTTTGTAGGTCATTCGTCCCATTTAGTCTACCACATGCACAAAAGTAGCCATAAAAAAACCACCAATCATCAAAAAACACCAATCACCTAATACAAGTTGTTTGTATTACCTGGTTATATATAAACAGGGGTCAGCCAAACATGATTTTGGAACAAAAGCATATTTAAGAACATTACAGTATACTTGGTCCAAAAAGCCTTAAATGTTACTGAAATTGCCATGGAAAACTATATGCAGTGAAATTTCTTATGAAGATTGTTCTGTATTCTTATAATAAGAAGTGTCTACTGATCTGTTAAATTTATGTAAATGAACTGATGTTGAGGTCAGTCAGTAGTAGTTAGTATATTGAGCACGGGGGGGGGGTAAGGTCACAAGGATGGCTAAGCCAGAGCATCTGTTGCCTGACTTGATGGTGATCAAGGTGGATACAAAATCATTGTGCTGTATGAGGTCAGAAAACATGACTTTTTTCCTTTTCTTGTCACACAATCGGGCATTGAAGGAGTTCATAATGGGTCATCTCTTGAAAATAAATTTTAAATCCGTTCTAAAAACACACCTGTTTAAGATCACTTTCATAGATAAATAATAATTATATTTTAAATCACTTTTTACAGACATCATTTGGAGTATTATTATATTACATACTATTTCTACAGCAGCTTTGAATGGATCCTGCTAGTAATTGCGCTTTATTGAATATACATTATTATTATTCTTATCTCCAGTAATCATAATTATTTCCTTATATCTATGATATCAGGTAGAATTTGTGATTATTATTCTGGAATTTTGCGTTACTTTCATAAGCATTACCAATTTAAATCATGTTAATTATTATCTGAGGGTAAACTGTAGCTTCAAATTTCAAATACTTTCTTTGGTTATTGTTCCGAAATAAACATTGCTCAAGATTTGCTTCTGCCGTAAGAGATTCATCGTACTTGAGCAAAAGCAAAAACCTAAGTAAACAGGTGACAATCACAAAGCGTCACATGTAGATCAAAACCATTAAAAAAAATCTCAATCATATAATTGTCTTGACCCATACCTAATTAGTTTGTGCTATCCAGGTGGAATAGCTTGTTTAATAAAATTTGAACATCTCAATTTTTGGTATTTATTTATGTCTAAATCTAAAATAACACCACCTCAAAGTACCAACAGAAATTAGCCTGATTCTGTTGTTGTTGCCGTGTCTAGTGAGCTCTGTATATATTTAATTCGTGTTAAAGTGCGTAAACAGCTAGTACGTGTTAGTGCAAGTAATTTACTTGACACATGATCATAATATCTCCAGATGAGAAAGTATATTAGTACGTGTGTATACGTCATATGCCCATCTAACTGCGTGTTGTTATTTTTTTGGTAGATTTCACAGTTATAAGGTTATACAGTAAAATATTACTACAGGTAACATTTCCATATACATTAAATCTATATTACACAATGTAGTTTCTACCTGAAGTATTGTAGTTATCAATAGCAGATTAACAATTTTTTTTCTAACGAAATGACAGGTTATCCTTGTTGTTTAGTTATCTGAAATTTGCTATTATTACCTAGTACAATTCATATTCTGTCTGTGTGTATCCATTGTTACTGGTCTTCCCATTCCATTTTAATTTTTATCATTTACTGATGCGTAATACATCGGTAGCAATTTCTTTCTCCACATATTGGTCGTTGGTAGCTGTTCACTATAATGCCATTTTAATACCAATATGGTAAAACAGGATGTGAACCTCATTGGATGCCAACACATATCACCTTTCAGCGGAACCTCTGGTGATCTTAGCCTGTTGGTATTTTAATGCAATGAACCCTCTTGTATTTTTGATGATCTCATGCATAAATATTTTTGATAGTTATGCTTTCTCCGATTGGCTTATGTTTCCTTTGAGTTGTTTGCTTAATAAACAAACATGAGGTCGACCCGTAATTAAAAAAGAAGATGGGCCAATACGGAGCGAATGGTTTGTACCTCTATAAAGGTGCAATTGGGACACCAAGAAATATGATTTATTCTAGTTTATGACATATTACTACTAAACACAACACTCACTGCTTTAATTTGTTCTGGCCACTCGCACACAGCTCGACTCAGCCCAGAGGGTAGAAGTCCCATGTGGATCAATAACTTTCTATTCTGTCATTGGTCGAGGCAAACAAAGCATCAGCGTATTTACTCATAAATCAACTGGCTTTCTTTTTTAAGAACCATCTGTGGAATACTTCCAGATTAAGGTTGTCTTGTGTCCAAGTCAGATGACATAATATCAGGCGTTTCACTGAATATGTAATAAAACCAATTACTTTGCCAGTTTTGCACCAAAAAAAACCCCAAACGTTTACTACTGTGACACTTCTATAACTGAGAGTATGTAATTCTGTAAAGTGGTTATGTATTTTATTGACGTGAAACTCGGCAGTCATTTTAGAGTTTTTTTTACTTAGGAACCATCAGAGAACATAAATGTGTGTGTGTGTGTGTGTGTGTGTGTGTGTGTGTGAGAGAGAGAGAGAGAGAGAGAGAGAGAGAGCGAGGAGTGAGCTTCAACTGCATGTATGAAATATCAACTGGATTATTTATTTGTTTTCTTATTTATTTGTTTTCTTATTTATTTGTTTTCTTATTTTGTGTTATCTAATTTCACTAAATTGAGCTGCTGTTAAGTGTTCCGATCGATTATGTGGACATTGTCTGCTGGACTATACCTTTGCTGGTCTGATTTGTTTCTGATTTCGAGGCAGCGTGCAGCGGCTGATATAATTTTGAGCATGAATTCTTCTCACTGCACTTGGTCATTTATCTCTTATCAACATCCAAATGAATAGAAGCATATGGAGGCTGAATAAAGCCGCAAACATGTCTAACAACAAGAGCATTTTGGCATGAATGCTTAGCCGTTTATCTACAGATTGAGTATATATATTTTACTGTGAGAAAATCATTAATCTGTGAGAATGCTAATTGTTCATAGTTCAAATGAGGTATATTTCCTACATAAAAAATGTAGGTTAATCAAAATATTCCATTTTGAAACATGTCTGGATATTTAAACTGCGTAGTATAATGTTAGCTAGATGTCCTGTGTATGTTCCATAAAAATGCGTGCTCTGATGCTGCAGTGGTTGGAGCACGTGCTGGGAACCCCCAGGTCATATGTTCGAATCTGGCTCATGTCCGCGCTTATGAGTTTTGCTTCCCTTTGGTGATGCCCAACGGCCATCTCTCCCAGGTGCGACCAGTACTCAGAATAAATAACTCAACATTTTATCAAAATTCTCAGCTTACAGAACTGATTTACAAAGCCACTGTTAGGGCATTTTAATGGGTTTTTTAATGCCAAGCTAAAGATGTAATAACATGGGAAATAAATATTTCTCAAAATTCTGTACGTGAATTGAATTCGAATTATCATGGAATCCTTCCAATGTATGTACTGGGATAGCTCTGTCTTTGATTGAGTTTTGTTTGCAAAATCTTTGTACTTGTGTGGCATTGAATTTGATTTGGATTAATAATTCAAATAAAATTTTCTATATATGTATAACCTGTTCGCAGCAATGGCTCTTAATAATATGCATAATTTAATATTTCTTCTGGCTACTCCAAGTTATAATAATGTAACAATGGCATATACTGCTAGTAACATTTCTATACGCACGCACGCACGCACACACGCACGCACACACACACACACACACACACATACATACATACATAGGCATGCACACACACACATACAAACATCACTATGGTATGTGTGTGTACGTGTGTAGATGGTTCTCTCTGTCTCTATCATTTAAGGTGTTTGCGTTGTTTCTATGTATAACCTATTCGTAACAATAGCTCTTAACTGCGAGGAAACCTGTAAATATTGATGGCCTTTCTGGCTAAAGTTACTCTACCGCCAGAAACAAAACAAAATCAATACGTTTGTTGATTGTTTATGTGGCTGCTCTCCATTGGCAACGCATTGATAGCATGACCCGGCACGTGAGGAAAAAACGAAGCAGACAGATAGCATGATTGATTGAATGGATCAATTTAGAGAATGACCAGTCTGGCAATGAATATCATAGGCGAGTGGAGGAATGGCACCCACTCCCGCTCCCCCAATTAGGACATAACAAAATAATACATCTGATCATGACAGTATATGATGTCAATCTTTTGCCAGTCCATTAATCATGATTGCATGCCATATGCTGATACACTTTCATAAAACACAGCACATATTGAACCCTGTTCATTCAATGACCCGAGATAATGCTATATATATATATATATATATATGTGTGTGTGTGTGTGTGTGTGTGTTACAGTTAATTCGTACAATTAGGTAATACCTGAAATATATATGTGTGTGTGTGTATATATGTGTGTGTGTGTGTGTCTTCAGCTAGTAGTTTTGAGTGCACTTCGTCATCTAATTGGGCTGTTTGTTTCTGCATAATCTGTTCGATTGTATTGGTGAGCTATTTGTTGACTACATATTGTTGCAAAGGCACATTTTGCAAGTATCTTTGTAGCTATAGGTACTGTATACATAACAGCATAATTTGCCTTGGTTCATTAAAAAAATTTGCGATGTTTCCCTTCATAATTAATTTGCGATAAACGGATGCAACTGTATTTTGTGATGACGAAATTTTCATTTTGTTTTGAGTATAAACATTATCCAATCAGTATGGCTTGTTTTTCTGTGACCGTAACTCCATTTTGTTAATTAATTTGCATTCATGACAATGCGGCTTGATTAGTTGTTAATTATTTTTATAGATATCTTTTCAGGGTTAGGAATTGAGCATTCTTTATTTATTTAGGATTATAATACAATACGTTTTGATTAAGTATAATCCATCAAATTATCATTTGTAGCCCCAGGCCATGTAACTGTGTATGAAGACTGTAAACTCACAAGGAGTGTTACATGGCCGGGGCTCACAACAAATATATAATACTACATATACACACCCGCACACACACACACGCACACATTTATACGTATATACAGCAGGTACAGTACAGGTGTGTGTTCAGCGTGCCATGGAATACTGTGATATATCCATATTTGCATAATAGTAACTTTATGTTTAATACATGCATATACATATACATGCATACACATACACTAACATATATACACATATATCTCCTCACCATGATAAGGCATATCCAACGTACATTTCTTAATATTTCACTTTTTATAACTATTTTGTTTGTTAATGTATACCTATTGATAAGTTTTTCTTGTATAATTAAAATACTGGGCATAATTAAGCTGCCAGGTTAATTACCTCCACTGAGTTATGTCCCTATTGGGGGTGAATATTTTATCAAAACAGATTGATTTGTCTCAATAAACAGCCCTTACCACGCCTGTTGTAAACAAAGTTTCCTGTTGCCAAGCAGTTAAAACTGATTTTTTACCAGGTGGAGTTCTTTGTTGTCATTCATTTGTCATATATATCCACATAGGTGTGGTTAGTCTGTTCTGTTAATGATTTATAGATACCTCCGTAAGCTTTGATTAGTAATTGACGAGAGAGAACCAGCTAGGTGGTTGATGAGTAACGGGCCGACTGCGTGTATTCTTTTGTTGCATTCATGCAGAACATAATAAAAATAAGAAATAACACGCCATCACAGAAGTGTGATGTTCTTGACAAATATAACGAAATGTTGCAAATAAAGCCAGATTATGGCCCACAGCCGTTTCACGTCTTTCCGTGGTAGACATACGTTCTGTGGGTTCGCTGTTTAGTAAGTATGTTTACACACTATTCTGCATTGTTTCATCGCTTAACACATTTCCGTGAAAGCAAATCTGGCTTTTAGTGTTGATCCGTTTACAAAAAATAAAGTTTCTGTTCCTTCCCGTTGCTTTTATTAAGTAAGGTAAAGTGCCTAGAGAGGCATTATAGTTTACGTAAAATACTATATGAACAAGATCAATGTTTCCTATTTGTAGGCTCTCTTATCATTTTTTGAGATGAATGGGACAATTATCTCCGAGCTAGTAGTAGTAGTAGTAGTAGTAGTATGTGTGCATTATTTGATAGAACGGAGTGTTTTGTATGGAATGATAATGCAGTTCTTTGGTTATGCGAGAAACTGATTAATTATATTCAATAGACGGCATCAAGATTACTATCCCGGAAATTGTTCTTTGTGTCATTTACTGAAATGTCTTCATTGGAACTGAATGTTTATCTAATTGTCACCTTTTTCTCTTAATGTTTTGTTAATCTTTTACTTCTTCATAATAATAGTTTTACTAAAACAGGATCAAATCACAGCTTTAGTAACACATGTTGTGGCAGAGTTGACTTGAGTCTATGATAGAATCAGGTCCGACTAATTATATACAAACACTTGAGTTTATGCCACGATTCTTTTGCGATCATGAACTGGAAATGAGAATGTTGTAAATGATACACACATTTCTACATGGTTAATTTGGGTTGAAATTGTTGAAATTTTCTAATTTATTTCCACATTTTAATCCACTTATATTCCAGAGATCGGAGCCAAATATTTTGACTGCAGTTCAGCAGACGTACATATATATATAAAATATATATATATATATATATATATATATATATATATATATGTTTAAGAGTGTGTAATACAGTGATTTAGTTCCAATTAGCGGGGATCATCAGTAGGGAAATCTGTATGTGGCCTGGTTAATCATGAATCCAGATAAATGATAATGGTGGCCAGGTGCTGTCACAATAAGCTACTCCCTCTGTAATTATTCATTGTTTATTTACTTAATGTGTAATTATCAGCTTTTTGTTTAAAATAGACCATAGTTTTCCTCTTGTCTGTTGTAATGGAAGTTATGATTTTCATAATTATACTTCTGAGTTTTAGTTGCCTTCTCCAATATCTCTGGTTTTTTCTTCTTATACGAAGTAACTCCTTTGACATTATTCGTGATCTCTGCATCATTCAGATTAGAACCATAGGGCGAAGTTTTCTATTTATTATCATCCACTCATAGTAGCATTTTTGTTCGTTGATAAAAGAATGGGCCATTATTTAATGTAGCGCTTTACAGAGATCATCGGAGGCATTTTATTAGAAAGTAGTATTTGTGTCTATGTCTAAATTCAACACCGGCGTATTTACAAGAGGACATTTTTTATTTCGGTACAGGTTCCTGGCAAACGTTGTTCGGTTAACAGCTAGATGTTGCAGTTAATCAGGCATTGACTGTACCATGTTTTAAAAACTTACACCGGCATAAAATCCGATTTTCTGCTCGTTTCAGCCAATCTTGGCCGCGTAATACGCTTTGATGATACACCGTTCAGAACCAGTCGCTATTTTATTTTGGTTTCCTTTAATGACAGCAGTTATCTCCCCAATAACGCCATTGATACACTGTTTGTTGACGGCTTCGAGTAGAAGAGAAGTATGGACTATAACTGTTATACCTTGTTGATTTCCGTTGCTAGGTGTTACGTATCTACTTGCTAATACAGATATTTCTCATCTAATCCCTGCTGAATCTTGACGTAGTTGAGTGACAGCTTTAACCAGATTGATTGTACACGACAGTAGGCAGTTAACGCAACAAGGTTAATACTCGTCCAACACTGACTACGCTGGAATGTGGCCTTATATGTAAATGCTGCATAAAATGAATATCAACACTTATAGGAGCCCCCTTTTTGTTGTTGGATAGTTAATTTACTTTTTATCTTCGTGTTGTTGATCTTGGACACTCGTGCTGTAAGTATTATTATACCATGTCACTCGGGTGTTTTTTGACGTCATTAACTGATCTTATCTAACATTATAAATCTACAGTGAATGATCAGGTTAGGTGAGAACGATCAATTAGTCCTCATGTTGCTATGAGATTATATACAAAACAGTGTATTTGTGTGTCTCTCTCTCTCTCTCTCTCTCTCTCTCTCTTGTGTGTGTGTGTGTGTGTGTGTGCAAATAGCTTTTACCAATGTAGCCAGAAATGTTTGATTAAATAATTAATAAATCTACTTGTTGACGTCCAGAAATGATTTCTTTCACAAAGTTGCCACTGTTGATGGTCATTATTCATTACCAATCTATCAATCAAATGCTTCATTCATGTTATATATATATATATATATATATATATATATATATATCCCCAGTCTTGCAAATGTGTGCCAATAATAACAACAAGAGATAAATGTGTTACATCATATAGATTAAAAATAGCACAAAAATAAGTGTTGATATTCAGTACTAATTTATAAAAAATATAAAAATAGCTGAGGGGCTTTTGCAATTTATGTACTTTGTTAATAGTAGGCTTGGATGATCTGTCATGGTTGTCATCTTGTCTAAATTAGATGCATAAATAAATTGTAAACTGGTTTAGCCATAAAACTGAATAAGAAATGATATTTAATTTGTATTATTTGTGTTGTATGTTAATGTTCAATTAGTTCTTGTGGCTAGTTTGTGTAGAATCTGTTATTAAATAATTATCTTAAGCTGACAGAAATTTGTAAAATGTTGTCTGTTGGAATATGGATTTATTTGGTCAGTAGTGGGTGGATATAGGTGTGTTAGGGATATATATATATAGATATATATATATATATATATATATATATATTATAATGCCTCTGTTATTAATAGTGTCCAAAATAAAATATATTATTGGTTTATTCATTACAGACTTGTTGATATTATAGATTTGTATGCCTGTTTGTTTTTTTTCAGCATATAAATCCGACAGACGCGGTGGTACTGGTAGCTGTTAATGGCTGATCTGTTTCGCTGAGGTATGGATCATGTGGCTACACACTCACTGTATTATTAATCAGGTGCATTGGATCACAATTGAAGCATATATGTTGATGTGTGGACAGAGTATCCTGATCACACCAGAGTGCCACGTTTTTATATTTCCAGAGGTTCTATGTGACACACTCTGACAAGGTCAGAGAATTCGCACAGTCATCAGAAGACATCATCATGGATGACGGTGAGGAGAGAGACGATGTCTTCACTGAGGATCATTCCTCAGTGTCTAAGCCCAGATCCTATCCGGGTACTGCACCACAATTTCATCAGCTTTACCAGCCCCCACGAGCCAAAGTTTGTTACTTCTACAAGGACAATGATCAGACATTTAGGGGCCTAAAATTAACGGTGAATAAAAAGTACTACAATAACGTTGAGGTGCTCAAACGAGAACTGACCAAAAAGGTTCCTGGTCTCCCTTTTGGTGTGCGCAGCATTTACACACCAAGTGGGCGTCATTCTGTTGGTTCTCTTGACAACTTAGAACATGACGGACATTATGTGTGTTCCACACACACAAGAAAGGCGAGAGGTGTCGATATTTTGAGACTGCACGACGTGAAACCGTGGCATGGAGGCCGTGCTCCTAGCGGCCGGCGGAGGTATAATGCAACACTGAGAGAGCCAGCTGACATACAGTCATTGGAATCTCCACGTCGTCTGAAGGCAGCTTGGGTACCGCACAGGGACAGTGATAGTGGCCCATTCCCTTCCAGACCGAAGAAAGTGACTCTTATTGACATGGAGAGGCCGACGACGAGACATGTCTTGTTGCTAAATAGGAAGACAGCTCAGTCTTTTGAGCAGATCTTGGAAGACATATCTCAGATGTTCCAGATGCCTTGCCGAAAGCTATACACTATTGATGGACGACCTGTGAGTAGAATAGATGACATTATGACTGAGTCCAGTGAAATTCTAGATAGCTATGTTGTTATTGTCCCCAGAGATGCCCCCAATTATATGTGAATTCTGGTTTGAATTTTAAAATTGTAATTCTGAAATTCCAATTATGAATTCCAGGTGTCATCATAATAGCAACATAACCTATATGAAGCTTTATTTAAAACTATATAAAATTGTATATACCAGTGAAGTTAGCCTCATCTTTCTTTGCTGGGCCTAAATGGAATTCTAAAGGCCTTTGCCATGTAAGAGGTCTTATCAGTAAGAATGGCAATGATCCTTTTGCTCCCATCACAGCTTCTACTGTCTACTCATAGGTTAGCACTGATAAAAATTGTGTCATTCTTTTGTGGGTTCCTTTGGATATAATCACTAAACCATTCCTTTGCATTATTGTGTTTATGCTTTCTGATCTACTTTGTCTTTGCAAGACTAAAGTATTTATAGATACTATGAATATATGGGCATTCTGTGCATTATTCTCTTTAAAGTACTGTTAACTTTTTTTAAATACTCTTCATTTTCTACAAGCTCACCTTCAGTTGCTGGTTATATCTTCTTGCAGTTTTCCATCCTTGTTTATTTTCCCCAATAAGCACCTATAAACAAAACCAGTTTAGCTTCAGTTCAAGCAGAAGCTTTTCTGGCAGTAATTTTACGCATGTATGGCTTTAGTAACATTTCAAGGATTAATGCTAATTGTTTATTATCACCATTATAGTGGGCTTAGTAAGTATTAACTGACTCGTTCAAGTCATTTTATCACCAAAGGCAATATTGATCCTGAACTGTTTTGACTGGAGTTCAGATTTGCATCTTGTGGTTAAAAATAGAAGCTAGTTTAGCTGTCAAGTGTCCCTGTCTATTCAGCCATCAGTGAGTATGTGTAGCAGGCTGAAGGAAATAATCATTTAGGCCTGGAAAGTTACATGCCAAATGAAAACTAGTAGGAAAATCGATATTAATAATGTCAAAATTCTTATAGATAGGTATTTAATAATTGAAGCAAACTTGTATTAACTCTAAAGGGTGAATACAGAAAAACACTGTTTTTGTAAGTTTTCCCTATAATATTTCTTCTGGCTATTTCAAGTTATAATAATGAAATAATGGCATATACTACTAGGAACATTTCTACACACACACCACACACACACATACACACACACCTATAAATTAGGCATCTCATTTGAACAATCACATGCAGTTTTGCAATGCTGAATGTTTGGTTTTGGGCTGGTGTTCATCTTGACTTATTGGTCACAGCACGTAAACAAACACTAAATATGTTAGAAGGTGAACATGTATGTTGATTTATTTCTGGTCTGGTTCATTGTCTGTTGCTTATTGTCATTGTCTTCAAACAGGTGCGCAGTCTATCCGCAATACTTCATGGGCCAGACATTTACCTGGTTACTGATAGAGATCATTTTAAGCCCAATACGTCCATGTCTGATCCTCCGCCACGTAGGAAGCGAGGTTTCCATGGAGGCCGTAGTAATGTTTCTGATAGGTTGAGAGAGAAAAGGGAACGTCTTAGTAAAACACGTGAGTTACTTTTTTTGTGGATATGGTATTAGTTTGATGTTGATATATACTATAGTATATATATATATATATATATATATATATATATATATATATATATATGTGTGTGTGTGTGTGTGTGTGTGTGTGATAAATATATATATATATATATATATATATATATATATATATATATATATATATATATATATATATATATATATATATATACTAAAGTGTGCCCTTGCATCATTAATCTAATAAAACTCACCCAATACAAAACTGTGATGATCATATACACATGCAGTTTATATACTTTGTTCAGTTTAGCGAGTGTACACACCTGCTTGGTTATTTTCTTTTCGTTGCATTTAGAAGATGTCTGCAGAAAATTTATTTACACCTGCTACATTGTTTTTAGTGAATCAATAAAATTGACTGAGTTATACCAAGTGCCATTGGTGGACAATCTATGACAAAATCCTGTTTTATAAGGATTGGCTGGTTCCCATATAATTCCACCAATCAGATCTTGATTTGCTGTCACTATAGCATAGCATTACCAACCAGCAACAATCATAAAGCCATGAAATGACTCTTATCTAGTTCTGCATGTTACATATCATCAGCAAAATACTATGGAAAGAAATATTATGGCACAGAAAAAATTACAAAGGGATACGTTTGTGTACACATGCACATAAATACACAATATATATATATATATATATATATATATATATATATTGAACTATATTGTACATATGTATAGGTTGTGAATATCGTGTTATGTGTTATGTATTAAGTTCCATTTATGTACCTTTATGTAGGTATCCAACAAGTAGTCTAGATGTAAGATGAACTATAGTCTGTGTATAATATTTATGATACCATATTTTCCTTCCACTTTTGTGATATATAAATCTACTGTTTTGATAAACAAACATGAGATATGTTTGGATATATTTATTGGTACCATGTCACTTATACTAGTTTCTTTGATATGTGTTCTGTTCTAATGGCGTTATCACTTTCCAAGTTAAGACCATTTTAAATTTGGCAAGAATTACCTGAAAGTTGTATAAAGTGCACCATATAATATGTTTGTAAATCAGGTTATTTGTGTCTATTAAAATGTTTCTCCTTTTGTTTGCATACGTTGTCAGCCCGCGTATCAAACAGCAATTTAATCCTCTCATTAACATTAATGATTTGGTAGTTGATTGTGAATAAACGTATGTAACCCCGATGTAACCGCCAGAATCTAAAGAAGCCGAGTCTAGTCCAGATACGGAGTTAGAGCTTTCTCCCTCTCCTCCCAAATCACCGCCATTCCTTGGTAAGCTTCCTAGTCGGAATATATCACAGCGTAGAGGCGGCAACCGGTTGTGTTAGACATTAATATGTACACACTCTGTGTTTAGACGCATTCGTTAAAATGGATTTGATGTAGCATATGGTAGCAACTAGAATCATCTTTCAGCAGTGTACGGGTTCATTGTGCAGTAGAAGTTAGAAGTAGTACAGCGTGCAATTATTACAGTAGCGTTTCTGATTATTTTAGTTTGTTGTCAATGATGTGAATGAACATTTGTGAGTTTTCTTAAATGTGAGAGCCGTAATATGTGTCTTTTGACCTCTCCTGGTAGTTTAACACATGCACATGCATACAGATGCACAGATAGACACAGAGGTACAGTCTCAGACCTACAGACAGAAAGATAAATGCACACATACACACATGCATGATCATAAAAACATGCACACACATGCACAAACACACACACAGAGGCTCCTACAAGTATGCACTAGTTCTAACTATCAGTGATAATACACACTTTCTATTGAATGTTCTAAACTGTCTGTTTCCTATTGTTAATGCTCACTATGTTTACTCCACCAATTACTTAAACAACAAATAAACTATGATATACGTTAATATGTGAAATGTGTAAATATATATAGCCGGTGGAACAAACCGGGTGTGAAGGTATTGATTGTTATGGCATTCTGATTTTAATTCGCATGCTAACCCCAAAATAAACAGTTTCTTAATTAAAACATCCAATTATAATTAAATCATAATGAAGCGTCAGTCTCAGATTTATACTGTGTAATCCATCGTGACGTTATTATCATCATTATTGCATGTTTGATCCGTCGGAATCACTGCCGTTAAATGTGACGATATTTTGGTTGATATTCAGGCGGTAAATGGACAGTTTGGGTGACAACCAACGAATTACCATCAGCTGGGAGCCAGGCTCAAGTATCCATCACAGTGTATGGTCATAAAGGTAACTCTGGACCTATACCATTAGGCTATGCTGATGGTCAGACATTCCAGTCTGGTAATATAGACGAATTTGAGGTAATTATCATTTGTATATTTTGTTGATAGTAACGTGATAATAATTTTTTTTAGGAAATTCCTTACAATATTGGGTATAGTGTATATAATAATAATAATAATAATAATAATAATGTATATTTAATAGAGCGCCCTTACTAGCAGGAGCCAGTCAGAGGCACTGTACAAATCATATGTAATGAAATATAAAAATTAAGATTATTGTGTACTGGAAGGTTTTCTTTGCTGCAGACTCAACGGGTCTTCTCAAATTCTGCATTATAGATTTACATTAGTGTTGCATGTTGTAGTTATTTGATATTTTATTAGTTTGAAAAAAGTTCTGTAATTATTTTTCTTTCATAAATATGAATTAATATTTAGAAATTGCTGACAGAACATGTCAGTTTTAGTTCTAGGAATGTGTGAGTTGTATCGTTTCTTGTACATGTGTCTGTTTTATAATGGATGGATTCAGTAGCCATGATTGTAGAGCATGGCTATGAAATATTGGTGGTGCAGCAGAAGCAATTATTCACACTGTTCATGGTCTATGTTAGATATTCAGAATTTGAAGAAAAAAAGTCCTGAAGTTTGTTTAGAATAAATAACAGCAAGTGTAAGAAATGTACTTAATTAAACTGAAAATAAAAAGGGAGCAGTACATCTGTATATCCAGTATTTATAACTGAAAATTATTGTGAAATATTTGTGTTCATATGAATTATGTAAAAATACCATTTCATGTCTAACAATGTAATATGTAAAATATTGAATTATGATATTTTTGAGTTTAGGCAACCTTCGTATAAATGTCCAGACACATAATACCAACACCTACACAGTTACATCATTAGTCCATCTGGGTGAATCATCAGAGGATAATACTTGGACAATGGCTTCTGTTTCGGACTTTATGAATGCAAAAAATAACTAACTTATTCCTAGAATTTGGCAGATATTTTGAAACCCAAAAAACATGATGATAAAAAACAACAAATAACATGCAGCCCAACATTTTAACATAACAAAACCCCTAATCTTATCAAGATTCAGTTCAAATGTATTGATATTCCAACTGGTTTTATGTATCAGGATAGAATCTATTTTTTTCTTTCATCTATTCTGAACAGTTATTAAATGAATACTTACGATAGTCTTAGAATTTAGTTCAGTGAGCATTTATCAGATTGAAGTACAGTAAGCTAGAGCTAAACATGGATTTTACACTTTTTTTGTGAGATATTCAAAACATATTCAGCTAGATTATATTTGGTAATATATAGATGGTGCCATTTGTGTGTGTGTGTGTGTGTGTTCATTCATGTAAACAGACATATACATTTCTATTATATCTCCATTCTGAGTCGAAAAAAGAAAAGCTATTATCTGTGATATATAATGATTGTAGTCTAGGAGCTGGAAGAACACGCAGCCAGCATTATAGATATATGTAGTTTTCATAATATATATAGCATTTTAACCTTTTTGCATATGTCTGTTAATTAAAGTACACAGTAAATGTATTTCTGATTGTTCATCTTTGCATTTGTAAAGATACATGCCAGAAATATGAAGACATGTATTGTTGTATTTTGTGCTTTTGGTGATTTTGTGATATAGGCAAATACAACAAATGCTGAAAATGCCGTGACACAGACTGCTAACAAGCTGGTTACTGAAAAATATGAGGTAATGAAAGCATGCCTCACCTATATTGATATTAGCAATATTGCCTATTTATAAGCTTGAGGGTGTTACATTTGATTGGAGTGTATTCCGAATAATGCCAAGTCATGCAACCCAATAATATAATAAAATCATGTAACAACAGATTATTATATAAGTTCTTATTTAATAACATGCTTTAGCTACTATTATGTTTGGTTAAAGTTTTATGAAGGTCACCAACTCTTTTTATGGCAATATTATGTGCTGAATAGTCAAGGACAATATCCCTGTATCATAAACTATTATTCTGTCTGTGTTCTAAACATGGTATGTTTTATTGGGGAGCTTACTTCTTTTGCCTCCGTCTTGTTATGTAACAAGCATCCTTGCACTGATCCTTGCAAGAATCCATGTACTGATTTTAATTAGTCTGGCTTACATAAAAAATATTGGATGATTGCTATGTATGGCATTAGTCATTATTAATTCCTGAGTGTCTCGGTTGGATAGCAGTTTAATTGTTGTTCAGTTTTCGAATTGCAGAATGAAATCATGTTACTTTCAAGGAAGTCCGAGTGTCTAAGCATATTTTAGTGATTAAGAGTTTGGCATAATGATATTAAAATATAAATTGAAAGATAGTCATAAAAACGGGATTCTTTCAATAAAGTGTGTCTTTTCATTCATGGACTGAAAATAATAATTTAGTACTTTTATGGATGTTATGTTCTTTTATTGTGTCACCTGTGTGTGGCAATGTTTCTTTTATCTTTTTAAACTGTGTTGAAAGTATGAGTCATACGTGTGTTCGTTTTGTACTACGGTACATGTTAAATGTATCTGAAGGCTTACTAAGGTGTATGGCACATCATGATTTCCCCACGCGGCGCATTACTAAAATCTTATTAAGCTTTTCCCAATTATCTATGCTGGTTAAGCGTCCGGCAGTTACTATCACGTGATACTATTATATCATTTTATAGTCGCAATCGGACATCACTGATGATGAACCAGTAGTCACCATCTCCATGAAAAAAATGGTAAACAGATCAGTGTTTGTTCAGTGTTACTTGCTTATTTCTCTCTTCAGAATTGCTACATCAACAATAACAACAAGAAAACTATTCCTGATTTATATTGTTGCTTAGGGTGAAGAAGCGTTACATTTTTTTTTTTAAATTATAAAATATTAAATTGGTTTGAGAATTTTTTGGTGTTCACATTCAGATGAGTTGCTCTTGTTTGCTTTTTGTCTGCACATCTAATGTGATTTCACAATATTGTTTTCAACCGACATATAAAGAATTTTTTTTGTTCATTTAGTTGCTTATAAAGGAATAGTTTTATTTTATGTTTAGATATTACCGGTATGTCAAATGTGTGTTGTAGAACTCATTAAAAGATAGTTGAAACTCATATAAGTCTGTTTATGAAATGATGCCCCAGTTTATCTTTGGATGATTTCTTATTTGTTATATATATATATATATATATATATATATATATATATATATATATATATATATATTTATATATATATATATATAATTTAAAATATTACATAGTATTTAGATGAAATAATTTTGGTAAATTCAAACTTGACGATAATTATTTCACTTAAACATATGATGTGATTATATTATCAACATAATAAATGTGTTTTTGAGTATTACTGATACATTTTAATCATTTGTGATGTATCTATGTATCAGTATATATGTATGTGTGTAAGTATATATATATATATATTATATATATATATATATATATATATATATATATATCTACCACTGTTTTTCATCTCAATTTATACAAGGTTCAAAATTAAATTATCCATTTATTTACCTGACCACGCTTTTGGTGAAGGTTGCTACTTTGTTATTACTGAATTATTTAGTATCTGTTTATTCACTGATATATCTAGAGGTCATCCAACTGTCCGAATGTTTACAATAAATGTATACACTCCGCTGTGTACTCCGATTGTATTCATTATCATGATAAATTTGTTTAGACGTTGCTGTGTCATCCAGATAACAGCGAACGTAAGCATTATCTATGTGAATAGAAGCTTTCAGAGATGTTACTGTCAAAAAGCACTAAGTACAAATGTAATGTTTGGTTATATTTTGAAGATTGTTTGCTTTTGTGATTTCCTTGATAAAATGATGAACATTAAGTATAAACGAGCATAATACAGCAATTATTATTGTCACTGCGTTTGACAGACAAAACATTGTCAAGTACATGTAATATATACTCTGTGAGGATGTTTGATGTTCAGCTTAATAAAACAAAGCCTTCAAATAGATCTATGTCAAATTTGATAACCACAGAATTGATAATTGAGCAGGAGTTCAGAAAGTGCAGTGGTTAGTGTTGCAAATCTCTACGTTGTGCATAAAACTACCTCTATAGCCTAGTGGGTAAGAGGGACTTTCTCACTCTTGGTCATGCTATGAGGGAGGTAAGAGGTTTGAATCCAGGCCATTGCATTACAGTAGGAGCGGTTTTTCATCGAACCAGGCAACTGGCAAGATTTTCTCTGCTGAATATACCATCTATGGTAAATTCTATATTTATTTAAAATTAGTCCCCATGGTGAAGCAGTAAATTACAGACAATATACGTCTCCCTTATTTGAGATAGCTAAGCCACATAAAATAACTGCCATTATTATTATTATATTGTTATTATTAAGTCCAGTCTTTACCTGTATGTCTGGGATGTTTCTTAGGGAGTCATCTTTTGGCCATATGTCTCAGATGTGACCTGTGCTAATATTAAACAAGTCAATAAGTACATCACATACTAATTGAGCATATTCAGGGGTCACTGTGGAGTGTGCCCTTTCCTGTTATTGATGCTAATAAAACAAGTCCAGTGCAAACCTGTGATGATCATGCCTCAAATTGGCATGCTCGTGTAGTTTATGTATTAAATTCATTTAAACAGGTGCAATTGCGCCTGTCCAGTTATTTTCTTTTCGTCATATTTGGAAGACATCAGCAGCAAATTAATTCACACAAGAATCATTGTTTTTAAATGAATGAATCAAATTGACCATGTTACAGCGCCATTGGGGGAGAATCTACTATAAAATGCTATAATATGACGATTGGCTACTTCCTGCACCATTTTACTAAACAGATCTGGATTTGAGGTCACTATAACAACATGAAATGACAATTATCTATTTTTGAATCTTGCTTATCATTAGCAAAATACTTTGGAAAGAAATACTGGGGCACTGAAAAAAATGACAAAGGCACACCTTTGTCAGGCTGATGTGGCCAAAGGGGACAACAGATTTTGAAAGGGGCACAACTCATGTGTCCAAGATGCATACTGACGTGCTGCTAACCCATAGTGATCCTCACACATTCATTGTAACTGAATTAAATACAACTTTATGAAGGTAACTGTACATATTGTATTGCCAAATTAAATACACTTAAATGTAGAGACTAAATGACCTATAGTGCAAGCAATGGGCATTTAATATCAGAGAATAAACAATGGGTATGATATTGGTATGATTCTTGTACATCCATTCATTATTGATATTCAGTTCACATACAATATACCTTATAACTACTACTTATTTACTTAATTAACATTCTATTATTTTTTTTTTATTTGACACGTTCTTTTAATACACGTTACTTGATTATCAAGTTACGATTACTGCATTATTGGGAACTTCAGATTATATACTTTTTATGTTTTCATTGTTTTCTTATTTTTTTCATTGGACTTTGTCAGATTCGGCACAGATTAAGTCACGCCTTCCACACAGGAGTGTATGAAACACAGAAAGCTAATGTGTTTATGTACACAATTAATTCCACAATTTTCTCACCATGTTTACATTTAGTGTATGAGAGTATATATTCTGTTGTGTAAACTGCTGTGTGTTACATTATGTATGTATTAATTGGTTAATTTTTTTTTTGTTGTACACAGACGTGGTGTGTCTCCTTGTATTTATTTTCCATAATTAGATTAATAAATTGACACTTACAGATCTCTGTTGGCAATATCGGCGAGGTCTACAAGATACGTATAGGTCATGATAATACTGGTGAATTTCCTGGCTGGTTCTTGGATGAGGTAATTAAATAATGACGTAATATAGATTTGGAAAATGAAATGCGATAGATGAAGCTTTTCATAGCAAAATTCTTAATACAAACATTATTCTACATAAGTTACTGCATATAATGAGCTGCTTTGATCTGATATATGCTTTGTATAATCTCTGATAAATATGGTTTTACTTAGGTGCGTATGCAAGATGTTCATACCAGAGAAGAGTTGATATTTAAGTGTCAACATTGGTTATCGAGAGATGAGGAAGATGGTGAAATCTGCAGAGAACTGCCAGCTGTCAGAGGACAGGAACAAATTTTACCGAGTGAGTTGTTCAAGATGTCTTAGAGGATGGGGACTAAAGGGTGAATTAAAATATGAGAGGACTTAAATTTAAACCCACCCCTGAACATTAAAGCTCTGTAAAATTGAAGGTGGTGAATGGGAAGTGTAACAGTGGGAGCCATCAAAGTGTTAGGTTACTAGATTGTTATTATTGATATAATACTAATACTAATTTGATTGATCTAAAATTATCATGCCAAGATTGTTTTTAATTGAATTTAAACTATTCAAGCACCTTTACCTGACAAACCTAACATGTCTTCCAAGTGGGGAATAAAGCACATTATGATCAATTGTATTAAATGCAGCATATAGGTCTATAAAGGATCAGTGGTACTGACTTACCTCAATTAGTAGCATATTTAATTCAAAACTGGATAATAAGAAATAAATGAAATGTGTTTTTATACCCATGATTTGCAGAAATGGTTCTGTTATTGTTGAAAATAATTATTATCAATCTAAAATATTTTGCTAATGCAACAATTTAAAACGTTTTAATAAAATATCATAAGCTTTTAAAAAAAAATCATGTTACAGAAGATTTAGAAAGCATTCTTAATTATATCTGTTATTCTGCATCTTAGACACGTAATATCTATATAGATGTATTTAATATAGTTATTATTTTTGTTACACAACAACATTTGTAATTTATGTAGGAAATATTGCTAGTCTCATCAAATTTGACATTTGTGCATTGCTTGAAATCCAAACGTGACAACAATCTGTCAGACGATGAACGTCACATGATGTTTTTATTTTAGTAATCATTTATGAGGTTACAACAGTAACGGGAGACTTGTGGAATGCAGGAACGTCGGCTAATGTTTATATCACTCTGTATGGAGAGAGAGGAGACACCGGCGTTAGGCAGCTGTTCAAGACAAACAGAGAAAAGTTCAAGAAGGATCAGGTAGCTAATTTAATCCTGCGTTCATTAACTGGAAACTTCAATGGGCACCGGAATATTAATGCATCTTATAATATTAGCAATCAAATCAAACTAAAAATGAAAGAAAGGTATATATTATTCTGCAGCCCTGTTTAATGTGAGATATATATTAGTTAAAAATCAGTACAGAATTCAAGCCACGATATAGTTATGTAGATCTTGTCTATTAATATATCATGTAACACGATATAGCTCAATGTTATGAATGTTTATTATTACAGACAGATGTGTTCACAGTAGAAGCTGTCTCACTGGGTCAGCTAAAGAGAGCCATTATTGGCCATGATGGTGCCAATGCTGGTGAAGGCTGGTATCTGGAGAAACTGGTTGTTAGGGGACTAGAATCAGTTGAAACTAAACAACCTCTGGAATGGATCTTCTTTTGTAAAAGGTAAATATATACAAATTAAAAGAGAATATAAAAAGCTCTACCAACTTAGCTGTATCCATGCTTTTATGCCATGAATTTGTTATCAAATTCTTTGAATGAGAATTTTCTGTCATTCAGTGTTTGTTTTTCCTGTTCTGACAAGCATCCGGATACCACTTAAATTTTTCGTTTCCCAAGCTTCCATAAACACAAATTACTTTTCCCCAAAAGTGGCATCACTTATGGGAAAGCCCCATCACAGAGTCACTCCATTGCTGCTTTTATTGACTCCTGTGTGTGTTCTTCTTTTCCCAATGTACTGTTGTAAATTCTTTTTCACTCTGCGCCAGTGACTCATCAGGAATCTTTGCTATCCACGATGAACTGTTCTGGATTTTACATTCGGGTTTCACTTGTTCAATTTACAAAGATGATGTCACGAACAATGAATTCAACATGTAATTTTAAATTATATAGAAATATTAATAAAATATCACAAACTGAAAGTAAAAAACGAAAAACCCTATCATGCAAACAAACACTGTTTAATAAAGAAAACTACTTTTATATCATTGGTTTGGTGCCAAATTTGATGCATGAAAACATACATTTTTTTAAATATGGTTATATATTTATTACATAAAACTAATAAAAAATAAACACTTCAAACAGCTCAATGTCTTGGAAGGAATAATTCTAAAAACATTCATTTAATCAGTATGCTTAGAAGAATGAAGCGAATATCAAATTTATTTTAATTAGCCATGTATTTTTATGTATTTACTAAAGATGGTTGGACGTCGGAGAGGATGATGGCAAGATTGTTCGTGAACTAAAACCTCACAACACCTACAACCAGGATATCATAGAGAAACAAGTGGTTCGTAGACTTGAGAGATAATTTATTACATTCTAAAAGATTTAAGAGATAATTTATTACATTCTAAAACATCTGAAAGATAATTTAGTACATTCTAAAAGCTGTTTCCGAGCTTATGTGGGTAAAAGTGGTATGTTATGGTCAGGACTAACATCTTCGGAATAAAGTACCATATGTAGTTTTATTTGTTATTTAGAAAACCTCTAGAGAGTTAATTTGTCTACATAAATAACTGCATGTAATACAATATGATCGTTTTGATGTCTAGTTCTATTTGATGTAGAGTGTACTAGCTACTGAAAAGTTATTAGATACTTTCCGTAATCTGATCACATCACTTCCTTTAGTTTGATTTTGAGAGATGGAAGTATGGACCTGACTGTATTGTGATGCTGTACTCCAAAGCTACACAGAAACCTGTACGTATCAAACCGGACTCTTCGGTAGACTGTGCTGGCGAGTACAAAGATATTCTAGGTATGTCGTGTTGTGAAGCTGTATGAAAAATGATGATCGTTTGAAATCCGTCGATAAGATCTGTGTCTGGAGTTGATAACGACAACTATCTACATATTTCTAAATTAATACTGAAGAGATGCATGTCTGTTATTACTACTGTAGGACAGTTCCAGGTGATAGCAAAAACTGGTCCAGTCAGGATCTTCAGAAGTGTAACCAATAATAAATATCATCTGGCAATAGACAATGGCAAAATCATGGGCAAGGTAAGCATTTTGTCTTAGCATTTTGTTCAGCGCTGCTAACAAATCTATATTTATTGTACTGTATTGAGAGACTTATACCATGATGTATTCTGAACGGGGTAGATTCATTATGTTACTTGTGAATTTTCAGGGTAAAGGTGGTTCATACTGTGAGTTCCGCGTGAGGGCGCAGGAAGATCGCAGTGTCATTCTGGAATCTGTCAAATACTTTGGTCAGCAGCTGACTGTACACCCCAATGGACGTATGGGAGATCCACGGGCACATTCTGGAGATCCCACTAAACAGTTTCACATCTACTGTAAGGCAAGTGACATCAGTTGTTTGAGGGTGGAATATAATTTGTTTGGGGGGAATATCTCTGAAGTTTACATCTGCAACATACTTGTTGGCTTATTGTTTGATTTACGTCTCATTTGACATCGTTTAGGGCATCTCGAGAGATAAGGGTATCGTCATTCTGTGTACATCACTGACGCAGACAATGCGCATCAACAACGATAGCACACTCTATGCCACAGGACGTCGAGATAAATTGGCACATTTCAAAGTTCATAAGGTCAGAGAAGGTGGCATTAGGATGTTTGAGAGCACCGTATTTCAAGGACAGTATATACGTCTGAAGGACGGACAGATTGACTGTAAGGTATGTGCATAATGCAGAGTGATGTTTTGATTCTTTCACATGTGACACGTTGTGCTTAATGATGTTGAGCCAGTATTGTTGCGAATCAGGTAATGCAGTCGCAAACATTATTTCATTCTTCTGCTATAAAGATAACAAATGATAATCTTATTCTTCTTTCCTGGATTGTACAGTTATTTTTCTGAAATTTGATATTAAAGGGATAGTCCACCTTCATTTCAAATTTTAAAGACTAATACAGCTATACTCTCAAATATCATAAATAATGTCAAAATGTGTAATTGATCACCTACATATTAAATAATCTTTTAAGTTCTGGTTAATTGACTTTTAATGGCCTGTGGGCACCACCATTTTTGAAGCTAGACGGTGACCAGAAGCTCCTGAATGCTGAAGTCACTTCAGTGTATCTGTAGAGCCCATACAAAAGCATGTAAACAAGTGTGAGCAAAGAATTATTCCAGTACTAATTGGCATTATCGTTAAAATTACTTCATGAATAATATACAACCATATCAATTTGAGCCAGAAGGAAACTTACGAGAGGAAAATGATTCAAGATGACTCAGATATTAACGCTCAATAGAAACTATAATCTGCATCAGTCTAGATAGCACCCGTGCGACATCACAGCATTTCAGTTTTCTCCTTCCCACCTTAGAATCTAGATTCAAATGTAGCCGTAATGGCGGCCTTCCAGTAATTTGAATTATTTCCCTATATCTATGATATCAGGTATATTTTGTGATTATTATTATTGTGGAATTTGTGGTTACTGTTTTAAGCATTACATATTTAAAACATATTTTCTGAGGGTGGACTGTGCCTTTAAGGATCATGCTCATTCTATACGTCTTGATTGGTGTTCGGTAATGGCTCTAAAACCAAGATTGGCAATTTTGACCCACCCTTGAGTTAAACCTGAGTTTAGCCTGGGGTGGGATAATCCCGCACTTTGGGCTAAACTGGGCATGCACACACATACACATTCATACATGCATGCACATTATGTATAACATATGTATTACAGGGAACAGGCGATCAATACTGCGAGTTCAAGATTGATAAAATACGCGATCAAGGTTACATTACTATTGAGTCCAGCTCCAACCGGGGCTTGTTTCTTGGTATGACACCTGATGGCAAAATACGTCCTGTTGTAAACACCGGAGACAAAAATGTCAGATTGTATCCAGAAATTGTTGAATGTAAGATAAATTTTGTTGTTGTATATATTCCTAGTGATACTGTAGCTTTTCAGCATGCACATATATCAAAATATGTTGTAAAGAATTTTGAATTATCATTATAATTAAATTGACAGATATTGTGACATCTGAGATTGTTAGAAGAATGATTGAGCTTGTTTTCAAGAACTGAAAATTCAGTTATATTAATATTTTCAGTTGGCAGGCGTAAGAAGAGAACACCAAGCCCAGAAACAGAATCACCACAAATACCTCTACCAAGCAAACCAGCAAAAGTACAGCGCCAGCGTAAACCAAAATCACCAACGCCTCGTGACAGAACACCAACACCCGTCTTCCTTGCTAAGGAAGATGAGCCTAAAGAAAAGTCCACATTTGTTGGTCAGTAGCTTACGCTTGCATTAGTTTAATGTTTTTATTGCATCACGTATCAACAGTAAACAAAGTACAAATGCCAATTAATAACGATAGTATCATTAGTTTTATTGTTGAAGTTGGGTAAATAATACATAGATGATAAAATTATTTATTTCCTGTAAATGTCTTCAGATGGAGATTGGAAAGTGTTTGTTACAACGGATGAAAGTAATGACGGAGGTGACGTGACGATGGTTGTCTATGGTGACAAGGCTAACTCGGGCCCTATTGTCCTTGGCAAGGCAACTGACAATGGCTTGTTTTCAGCTGGCAATCTTGACGAATTCAAGGTAATGAATCATAGATTTACCCTAAATCATGTTAGATTTATTAAAATTTGACGTATGTTTGCTGTATTCTGATATCTCTTGTGTTAGATTTTTTAAATATACCCATTAAAACAATTCTACTACTGTTAACATTTGAACATGCCTAAATATACAATTTTGCAAAATTACGCCAATTTAAAGTTATAATTATAAAGGATTAGGTACAATAGCCATATTGTATGATAGGTATACTGTTTAGAATTTAAAAAGTATGCTAGAAGATTTTTGTTATTGATACTTTTAGGTGAATTTGTCCAAAGTAGGCAAAATATACAAGATACGTATGGAGTTGCATGGTTCAAACATAAGGAAGGAACCATCATGGAAGCTTAAAGAGGTAGGTTCTTATTTTTAAACAACAGCCATACAGTGGCCATATAACTGTGAGATATCATTTATTAAGTGTCTAATAATATGTTGTTAATTGTTTATTTACATATTTTTAGGTCAAGATGAAAGACATGACTACCTAATGAGACACTGAAGTTCAAATTTAATCGATGGTTATCTAAAAACCACGATGATGGTGCAACAATGAGAGAACTTGGTGCTGTACGACCAAAACAGAAAGTTCCTAAGCGTATGTCATCTACACGACTTAAGCAAAGTTTCATTTAGTTTCTGAAGTTAGACCATTTGGTATCCACTTAATATACATAGATAGATGCTAATCCTAAATATACTCATTTTTAATGGTCTTATTTGTTGATTGATTTGGTTAATGTGTCTTAATGCAATTTTTTGATTAATCATAATTTTTCTGGTGGAGGAATTATTGTAAATTCATACTGACGTTATTTCCATATCCCGTTTTTGTAGTGTTCAACTACCAGGTCCACATGTACACTGGTACTGAAGTTGGGGCTGACACTGATGCCAGTGTTTATGTAAACCTGTTCGGCGAATTTGGTGACACCGGAAAGCGACTAATGAACAGATCAGATAAAAAAGTAATGTTCCAGGAAGGACAGGTGTGTATTACTAAATTATATTTTCAAGCTTCATACTTCATTCAAGGATTATCATTTAGAAAGCCATAGCAATCATATAATTTAGCCACTTCTTGCTTATAGTTAACAGCTTCTGAAAGCTGTGTGGGCATGTCGATGGCCAAAGCTGATAGTAATGTTGGTCACTTTCTTCAAAGAAGAAACTTTGGCTCCTGTCTTATGTATAAAGTGTATTTCATTCTCCATTTCTGCTTATTACCTTTGGCAGTTACTCAACCCATTAAGCTTTCCATGTGCAGAAAAGTCACCTTAAAACATTTCTGGAATTAAAATAATGAATAGTACTGTAGAATACATATATAAAACAAATCCATCTTGTATTTACTGATAAAGTAAAAGACACAGTATTTGTTTATAAATAATGTTATTAATAATTAATATTTAAAGTTACACATAACATATGTTTACATAATCTGTATGGCTTAAATTAGGTGTAATTAATTTGGAGATTTATATATGTTACTCGACGTATGAAAAGAAATGCGTCGTGGAAATGTGACATTTGATGAGACTTATCTTCCAGAACGAGGCATTATTATATGCATGGCAATGACAGTAATTATCATTTGGTAATCTTCATCTGATCTAGATTGACAAATATGAACTGGAGGCCGTAAATCTTGGCATATTAAAGCGTTGTGTGATCAGTCACGATGGCGAAGGAGCCGGAGAAGGGTGGTACTGTGAACAGGTGATAGTCAGAGAATCGGAGGACACAGATAAGGAATACGTTTTCCCTTGTAACAGGTGAGTTGTCTTGTATATCAGTTATCTGCTCCTAAGACAGATTCATTTACTGGCATTTTCCACATATATAAGAAGAGACTTCAGTGAGTATTCTTGATACCCGAATAATAGACTATTTTGCCGTAGGTGTATCGCATAAATTTTGCTTGCAGATCTAAATGCTTGGCTTTTGCCACATTAATAGCCATTATTGGCACACGCTGATCAGATGTTCAGATGTTGCACAAGTAGATCTGAATAAAATTTAGTTTTTTTCTCAGATATAGAAACCAGTTAGTCATATTTTGTTTCTAAAAATATCCTGGATTTATTTCTTTTTGTTTTTCCAAAATTGCTGGCATCAGTATGACTGGAACATAAACATTTAGCTGTGACCTAATTTCATTTACAGATGGCTAGACACCAGCATCGATGATCACAACATAGAACGAGTGTTGAAGCTTAAAGGTAAGGAAGGGGAGGAAGATCCAGGATCAGATAGTGGTTCTGGTACCCAGGCTCCCGTTGTTACCATTTCAAAGGCACTGACCCGTAGAGCTAGTGAAGTCAGTGCCGACAGCCTGTCTGATTCAGTAGATTTAAGTGACTTAATTGAAACGAGGCCCAGTGAAATCGTAACTGCTCAGGAATCTGTTGCTAGAGCTGTTGATGAAGAGCATGATGATAATTATGCGATCAGTGGTCCTATTGTAGCAGAAAAAGATAAAATTGGGGCCGAACTTGAACCGGATTCTGGCAGTGTTGCTCGTGGTGAAGATCTCACCGCCATAATTCAGAATAATTTGCAATCTGATAGACATGATTCAGAGGATGATAAGCAGAATGATGGTGTAGATCAGTCGGACAGTGTCTCAGATAGCAGACGCGATGTCACGCCCCTGAATGAGCCCAACGACTCTGACACCAATGGCATTAAAAGTGGTGCAGAAAAAGAAGGGCTGGCAGCTTCCGGAGATGAAGCAATCAGAACTCGGAGTAGACTTAAATCTATAACTCCTATATCTGATCAAGCCACAGGTAGTCACGAACCTGCACAGGCCAGTGCAGCTAATGATGATGTTGATGAGCAGGACAGACCTGTCAGTGTTAGAAGTATTTCTAGCGGTGTCAAAGTAAAACCAGAAAGTCCCACTGATGCATCAGAAAATGATGCGGACAGGGTGCAGCATAAAACTGATAGGTCAGGAAGTATAAAGGATAGGCCAGAAAGTAAGAGTGACAGATTAGATGCGCATAGTGATAGGTCAGAAAGCGACAAACACAGACTGGATAGTAAAAGTCCAGATAACACGAGTGATAGGCCCGAATATGCGAACAATAGGCCAGAGAGTAATACCGGAAGTAGAACTGACCAGCCAGTGGACAGTATTGACAGGCCAGAAATTAAGTCGGAAAGATCACAAAGTAGAAGAAATAGTCAAGAAAACGACACAGAAAGATTAGAAAGTGCAAAAGATAGGCCAGAAAGTGCAAAAGATAGGTCAGAAAGTGCAAAAGATAGATCAGAAAGTGCAAATAATAGATCAGAAAGTGCAAATGATAGATCAGAAAGTGCAAAAGATAGATCAGAAAGTGCAAAAGACAGATCAGAAAGTGCAAATGACAGATCAGAAAGTGCAAAAGATAGATCAGAAAGTGCAAATGATAGATCAGAAAGTGCAAAAGATAGATCAGAAAGTAACGCTGAAAGCCATGAAAATGCAGACGATAGGCCAGAAAGTACAAAAGATAGGCCAGAAAGTACAAATGATAAGCCAGAAAGTACAAATGATAGGCCAGAAAGTATTACTGAAAGGCCAGAGAGCACCAAAAATAGGACAGATAGTAATACTGAAAGGGAGGATAGTAGAAAAGATACACCCGAAAGTCCTAGTAAAAGGCGAAATAGTAATATTGAAGGGTCAGAAAGTGAAAACGAAAGGTCAGAAAATAAGTCTGAAAGGCCAGAAAATACAAATGAAAGGCCAGAAAGTTCGACTGATCAACCGAACAATAATACCGATGAGGTTGGATAGATGGGTCCAAAATTACTAATAATTGTGACGACGTTTAATTATAGAATTAATGCATCAGTCAGTTACCGGAAAAAGCTGCTGACGTGGCCATTCTATATTTAAACTGGGAAGTATTTTCCCAAAAGCATTTACTATCATAAATATTTTACAACTTATAGAAATATACCCAAATTCACAAAGTTTTGTCGGTGCCTACATTTTTACTGCAGGAAAATTTTAAGATGTAGTAACTTCTATAAATATTATTTACACAAAACTGTGAATCACGTGCTTGTATCGCTGTATTTCTGTATTTTGGTCTTTGTAATGTTCTGTTGTCTAGTAGTTGTTGTTGCTTATGTGTGTAGCTATAGTGTCTCTGTTCTTGCAATAAACCATTTCTTAACCAAGCTTATATTAACCATCAGCAGCCTTGTGTATTCGTTTGTTGGTATTATTCTTATTTAAATAAGTTATTCTCGTTTGTCACTGTGCTAAGAGTGTTTTCTTGCCAAAACGACGATGTATAACGAACGAACGAACTATTTATGTTGTTCATAAAATGCGCACTTTTTGGTTTTATATTGTTTGTGCATTCTCTTGTATGCTGTGCGCGTAAAGATAACGTCTGGCTTGTTGTCGCATACACGTTTATCTGTTAGCATCCAAATACCACATACTGCATACCGAGGCATTCCTATGCCGTGCATTAACAATAGATGACACATATCCCCCCCCTCTTTTCCAGCTAGTGCACTAATCCAACGCGTAGTCGCTTCTTCTTGGTAGTTCTACCGGTAAGGTCACCTCATTTTAAAGTCTCTTCGCATTTTGTTTGTTGCAGAAGGGCATGGCGCCATTATACAAACTGGAAACTAATATCATTGTTGCACCTACTACGTCGTTGCTTGTGTGCATTTAATCCGACCATTAACAGTTACCGACAGGATGTCTGTCCGACATGGCCCTTAATGTGCACTATGTGGGACTGGTTAGCTAGCAGTATATGTGTGTGTTTGTTCGTTCACCACTGTGTATTTATATTATGTTATAGCGTTTTGTGTTTTGTTCTCTATACCGCGCCGTTTTTCTCCTGCGTTGTGCCTCATCTCATTAATTTCTGTCTAACCATTCAATTTTTGGAATTTTCGTATGTTTTTAACATCCGTGTATGACCTTTGACCGTACCGAGACTAAAATGCTACATAAACGAATTGTTACGAAAACAAATCAGAAAAACGGAATATATTCGTAAATCAAACCGTATGGTAATTCTGAAGCATCATGAAATTAAAGACCCCCACCTCCCTAAGTGTTTGTTGTTAGTGCATATCAAATACATAATTATTCTTTTACTGAAGTAGTGTCTTGCCACTTTGGAAACTGTTAATATTTAGTTTTGTAGCATTTATGTCTGTTCTGGTTGCGTGTTGCTACACTGTTTTGTTGTTGTCGTACTTAATGTTGTTAGATGTTTCATTATATTACATCATTTATCCACTGTGCAAGACAACCACATGTACTGTATTGTTGTAACTATTCACAGTTCTTTTGTACTGTAATGTTAACATGCTAGAAAAACAATTTTAGTGTCATTCAATATCCTTAGTTGTTGCTATTGGTTAATTTTATTTGGTTTTATTACAAACGTAGCACAATTCTAATTGAGTAAGCTGATAATATACCTTTTTTTTGTATATATTTTATTGAAGTGGTATTTTTTGCCATTTTACATAGACATCAGTATTGTTCTTAATAAACGGATTTTAAAAGAAACAGTGTGAATCCATGCAGACAGATGGCGCTGTGATACGATCACTGTTTTATACTTAATTCGGTTGTATTTTGTAACTCGACATGATCGAACTAATGATCAGTTTATAATAAAAACTCTGTCAATAATTATGTTTATTTACAAATTACTATACGATATTTATTATTTATACATCTGCTCATGACGTCAGTTAATCATCACCTTCAATCTGTTCCTCTTTTTGGTGTCTGTTTTAAGGATCTTTTAGCTTTGAACTAATTCAAGCTGCGAATACACTGTTTTTTAATTATTATGATTTTGTTGTTATATGTTTTGTCTATTATTATTATTATTAGTATTCATCGCAATCGGTTTTATGTTGCTTATGTGTACAATGCTTATAATTTCTTTAGCTGGTCTTGCTTATTCTTTGTAGACGAACACTAATTTGGAAATAAATATTTACAGAATGGCGTGCTTCTCATTTCTGCACTGCTTGTTGGCACGAGTGCACTTCGATCTTAGTGCACAATGTTGTACTGCATGTTGTGATGGTCTGGTCGCATGTATGTGTTTCCATGTTTTCAGTTGTGCTTATTTACCGCGCGTGTATAATCGTAGACTAGCTTAGGCCGTGTTATTTTTGTTTTCTTTCTTCAGAGTTAATCAGCTAACTTGTCGACTAACCACGAGGTTACAGCATGTGTCATTCACATTTGAGTAATCGCCTCATTTTGACTATCGATATCTAGATCACGATGTTGAAATGGTTACAAACGTGATTTAACAGAGGGCTTGATCACAAGTTCACATTCAGATTGCTATACCTCTGCAAAATGATTGCAGAACTTCCCATTAGAAGTTGAACGCGTGCGTGTTTATTAAGAAGAATCAATACTACCATCACGATGATTGCAGTTAAAGCTTTCAGCGTCGTATTTGCATTACTTCACAGAGTATCATCTTCTTTTGAAACCGGTTAATAATAGTGCAACTTAATCGTGCTTTTTTCATACGTTTAAGTGGTTAGTTTCTAAAGTTTGGCGGGCGCCTACGTGGTGTAACTGGTAGCGCGTTGGATCACAGATCACTACCACCGGAGTTCGAATCTCGGCGTGGGTGGGCATATCTGAAGGGTATTTCGTGTTCAGTTTCTCTTCGTTACCTTTGGAGATCGCTCGGCCCATTTAGTCTAACATGTACGCAAAGGTGGCCGCAAAACATCGATCAATCAATAATCAATCATCATCTAAAGTTTGGCCAGTAGATCTAACACTTTTTTTTTAATGGGAAATATCCTACCCGATCTCCAATAACTACACATTACTATCATATCTTAAGTGGCTTCGTTTATCCGAGGTGGTATTAATGTGATGACGATTGTAATATTTCCATTGTTGCATGTTGACAGACCGCTAAACATTAAGCGTCATAGAACGTAGAGAGCACGTAATATTGACGTTATCATAGTATGTGGGCTTTTTCCAGGGAAAACGTTAAAGTCAAAGGACAAGGGTGAGTGTGTGCATGAACCCGACATAGACGCGTTAGTTATAGAGCTTTGCTGTGCATTCAAAACACCCTTTGATTTCCCTTTGCGCAATTTTGCATCTGGCGAATATACAACGTTAAATACAAATGTATTAAAACGCCACACTTTTAACGTAATATAATATACACGTGGAAGAATTAAATACTATCTGTGTTTTGCATGCAATACAGCCTTTATATATATATATATATATACATAAAGTTGCTAGTCCTAGCACAAACGCTGATTGTGCGATGTGATGTCATATTTATGTGTGCTACTATTCTGTGTGAAACTATGCTTTTCCTTTCGAGTCTTACGACAGCGCCTACTTATTAGTGTTTATGGTGTCGTTGTGCATTTGTTTTTTTATTGTTTTGTTTAAATTTTTCAGTTTGACTATTATTTCTGTGGCAGTTACAGCATCCTATTTAAGCTGAAGTTCTCTTCCAATTAATTTTTATCACACTAACTGAATTTGAATAGGATAAAATAAGTTTTATGAAATAGTACTTTTTTGCTTCTTAATTAGATCTATTTTGAACTTCCTTTTTCCTTTATGGCAAATAAACAACAAAATGTTGACCACATTAACCGTGAATATCCTGCACACACACACAAAAAACCCACGAACATGAATATGTTATTCAGAATCCATTTTATTTTGGTTTTAGTGATACTCTTCGAAATTAGTATCACGGCACAATAATTAAACACGGAAACCGTAATATTTGAATAAATGAGAAATTACAAATTAAACATTTCTATCATCATTACCCTACCCTTAAGCACACATATATAGAGATGCTGATTGGCCACATCTGATTCTATCAACTTGGTAACGCAATAGCTGGTTAGCTGAATATAAATAGTAAAAGTGAATGGCAGTGCTAGGGTACGTAGTAGCTGGTGGTAGTAGCTGTTCTTCGCAACTGATACTCTCCGTGGTGGCTTGGCTGAGGTAGTTGCTGTCGAGTAAACCCATCCATAGTGCATCTATGCAGCAACATATATATCTTTTAGCTGTTGGCTTCGGTTTCTCTTCCGTTAGTAAACCAACTTCAGTTATCGTTCTAATTAAAGTAAGCAACATTTGTAGAACGTTTTGTCGCCGTCGTAAATACACCGCAGTAGACCTTTCCCACCATCCCAGGGATGGAACATAATAATCCACGCCAGCGTAATATAATAATAATATGTGATATTTATATAGCGCCCTATTCAGCTAGATAGCTGCCCAAATGACCGTTACAATATTATTTACAATATTATTATCCCTGACTCAGACCTGTTTCCACCCAGCACATATCTCAACTCCCAATGGAGCATACAACGCATGCTGCCATTATAGGCGCAAAGCGTTACTCAGACACATAACTAGCGCGTCCTGTCAGGTACTCATTTTTTATGGATGAGTGAACCAGTCGCCACATGACAACATTGCAGCTCACGGAGCCTCGAACCCGTGACCGTTCGACTACGAGTCCTACACTCTAACTAACTGCGCTATCACGGTTAGGATCAGGGAGTGAACGATGTTTTTCTTCATAATGCTAACTTTTAATTTCTAGAGCTTTCAGCAATAAGTTTTGTTTACATTTGTGATAATTCGACCGATTACACTTGTCAGTCGTGTCTCATTATGAGCCTTTTTGTGGTTGACACTTATATCGTCAGGCCTTTTCACAGCTTTGTATTTAAGCAAGAAAGTCAACGTTTTACTACATAAGATATTCTGTGTTATAATTCACATATACGTGTACGCTGTGTATACATATGTGTACGCAGTGTACGTAGTGGTAATTTACATGAGACACGATCTTAGACATAATGCTCCCAACACATTTTACCGTTCAACGCGAAAATAAGATTCTTTTTACACCCAGAAATAATATGGCGACAGTTCAGGTGTTTAGTTCGGGTGTCGTAAAATGCAGTTTCGTTGATTAATTCAGGAACATGTCGGATGAAAATACCAAGATATGGTCCTTGCTTTTCAAATATGATAATCACACGATAAAAATATTTCTGAGTAAAATCTCACTGGATTATCTGAAAATTGAATAACCTCATAATTTCGTTCTCTTTCTTATTTAATTTGAAATGAAAACACTCAAATACAAATCACAATTCACTAAAAACAACCCTTTTTAATGGACTTCTACCATCTGTTGAAAGACTCACCTAAAATGCTCTGTACCGGGAAATGTCTACTGTCAATTGGTAATATTTTCTAAACCAACGATTAACATGAGGTTTCCTCCCCCAGAAACATAGACCTATAAGTTCTCACGAAAGTCTGAAGTATTCTCTGCTTAAATGAAATATAAGATCATATTTTAAAATATGATTAAAAATGAATTGTTAAAAAAACTGATTCAATGTAAAACGAACAAACATTTAGTGGCAGTGAAATATTTACTTTAAAGTGATCAACTTCTGTCGAAATAATGAAAAATATTATGGAATAGTATCACCTGCGCACTCACACACATACATACACTCACACACGTACACACAAACACAGATGCTCCTACAAGGTTTATCTATTAATGCGGCTGGTTACAGGCCTCTATCATCTAAGTTCAATTCCGATTTGACTATGTCTGAAGGCGGTTCTTTTTCTTCGTCTCATTGCCTTAGGAAGTTTCACCTCCATCAGTTAGCCTAACATATATACATAATTGCAGTAAAACGGTAACATTTCACAAACCTGCATACACAAACACATTTATGGCACAGGAGTCAGGTGTTCAGAATTAATAAGTAATAAGTAATAACATCTATTCCGAACAGGAACTAATATTCAGCGCATATCTACAGGTATGGCTTAGCACTCTTTTTAGACATACATGCGACAACTCTGACACGCCTTACACATACATGTATATTGACAAAGTAATAA
The DNA here is from genome assembly GCA_025642065.1 of Paralvinella palmiformis. Classification (NCBI taxonomy): domain Eukaryota; kingdom Metazoa; phylum Annelida; class Polychaeta; order Terebellida; family Alvinellidae; genus Paralvinella; species Paralvinella palmiformis. Next base: position 35,944 of record JAODUP010000455.1, on the reverse strand, counting down.
TACAAATCTACCCTGTTATAGAACACCGTCCCATCCCCGTGGCATCCAAAAAGGCCGAAGACGAGGCAGAGAAAGAAACGGCTCCGGAGGAAGAAGTAGCAGCTAATGGTAAATGAAATATGTTGTGTATTATTTTAGATCACTGGCACAAAATAGAAATACATTAATACATGAATAATATATTGGTGATAATAACTCAAAATATGTTAAACATCATATTAGCAAGAACCTCAGGAAGGCTGTGGCAGCTTTAATTATTTGTAACACCCCAAAAAATATTGATAAAAAATATGTAATCTATGTATAATAATACATTAAATATTATGATTATTCATAGAAGATTTTAACGAAATAAAATAGTACTAACTGTTGACAATCAGTTAATATTAAAGTCTATAAGTGTAATAGCCAGGTTCTTCCCTCTCGAGTTCAAAGTTCGCGAGTTCAAAGTCCGATCATCATCCTATGCTATATTATATCCTTTATGATTATGTATTAAATGTAGGCCAATTCTTACCCCCCCCCCTCCCCCCATGATATAGATAGTAAATAATGAGAAATCCTGGTACTAATCATTCCTTAAATCCGTTATAATGTCAAACATCGTGGATACATTTATTTCTATAATTTTGTCCTAATTCAAAACACAACGTGACAACAAAGGGTGCCACGTGTCGAACTGATAGTACCAGTAGATGGCGCCCAAAAACCCAAACCTCCTTTCATGCACACGAAGAAGAAATTAGCGATTTCTTGGCCAACAAAAGTGGTCAGATTTAGGTGAATTTACCCTAATATATTCATTTATCGTATACTCACAGTACTAGGCTGCTGGAGAGTAGATCGTCACAATAAATCCATCCTGCGGTTACTTCTGTACCGGGGACACTAATCAAAATTTAAGCTTAAACATTAAGTAAGCATATAGCTTAAATATATGTTGAGTTTCTATGGCCTGCTAGTGGGCTAGAGCTTCTTACTTATGGTCGTGCTCTACGAGAGATCGAAGGTTCGAATCCAGGCCGTGGTATTATAGTAGGAGCAGTTTTTCATCCAGCTAGACAAATGGCAAGGTTTTCTTCACCGAGTATGCTACACTTGGTAAATTTTAAATTTATTTAGAATTAGTTCCTGTGGTAAAGCATCAAATTACAGATCACACGCGTCTCCTTCATTTGAGGAACCCAGCTACATGAAATATCCAAATTCCAAATTTCTTTAGAATCAGTCCTTGTGGTGAAGCAGTTAATTAATCACAGACCATATGCATCTTCCTCATTTGAGGACACTAGCCACGTAAAATAAATGCCAATTCCGCCGTTTATTCGGCCATATTAAGCTGTGACCGTTGATTGACTGATTGATTTTATTTATTACAAATCATATACATACAACGATTATTATAGAATGTAAATATCACAAATAATATGTACCAATAATAAAGAAAAGGCTGACACTAAAAGTGAACGTTAACAATAACATAAAACTTATTTCCATAATTAGTAATTAATTGTCAATATACCATCAGAAACTTGATGATTAAACGTTTTGATCTTTGGAATTATTATTTATTTTGTTTTGCAATAAATTACTTAATAATGCCATTACGTCACGAGAGATTTCAAAAAACAAAATAATTTCGGGGAGCTTCACGTGCTCTAACTGCCCGTTCCGTCTCTCTTATGGACGAAAACGTGGGAGAACCACTGAAGATTACCTTTAATTAAAACAGTTTGAACAACCGTAGTTTATAATTCTGAAAAATATCATTGCTTCCTACACACAAGATTATAAAGAAATTCGTGCGACCGAGCGCCCGCGCGCATGTGTGTGTGTGTGTGTATGCGTGCGTGTGGGTATGTGTTATGCAAATATTAAAAAAGATTTACATAATTTATTATTATCTACATAACAGATGGAGATTGGCGTGTTTGGGTGGTTACTGGTCGGGAGGATAACATGGGTACAACTAACGAAGTTAGTCTGGTTGCCTATGGTGACGAAGGCGTCTCGGATCCCGTAGTTCTGGGCAATGGAAAGGATGGTACCTACTTTAAGAACGGCAACAATGATGACTTCAAGGTACCCATTGTTTAAACTCTATTCTAATAATTTAATTTTAAGCACAAAAATATTTTCTCAGCAGTTTGGAAATATTAAAAATACATTTTTTTTCTCATAAATCTTATCGGATACGTTCTAAAGCTTATGACCTTTTGCGTTGGATAGGAGGATTAAAGATGAGCCCAACTTCTAAATTTGATAGTTGGCATGCTTGAAAAACATGCTGACAATTTCAAATGAATCTTTTCACAGTTATTTACTTTTAATTGTAGGCATCGTCCCCAAATGTACGTGTAGAATGCACAGTCTATAAATAAGAAAGCTTCTGGTTTATAACGTGTTTATCGCTTTTACGATACGTTTAATCACGTGACTATTACCTCTAGGTGAACCTGGGTACAAATATAGGTAAACTATACAAGGTCAGGATAGGTCACGATGACAATGAACCGGAAGCGGGATGGTTCTTAGAAAAGGTGAAGATGAAGAATTTGATAACGGATGACCTCTTGAGCTTCAAGGTTAACCGTTGGCTATCCAGATCGCAGGAAGACAGCGATGTATGGAGGGAGCTGCCGGTGGTTTGGCCCGGTGAAGATCCTCTCCCAGGTCAGTGTCAGTTTGTGTGTTTATGGTGATGAGGTGGGGACACGGGGTCGGGGATAATGTGTGCTTCATCGCTGTACTTAATATTGTATTTTACTCATAAATATTCAGATACTTGACTAGCCCGACACACCACGTATGTTATCCCTGGATAAAAGCAACCACCCCCATAGTTAGGGTGGCCATCTGGCGCCCGCTTAAGCCGGACCTGTTTTGATCTTCACATATTGTAACAGGTCCCTAATTTATCAACGCGGACAAACGTCTCGCAGTATGACAGATAGAAAGTTTAACCTGCCACTGGCCTGTCCAGCTCTGTCTCCCCGCCTCTCTCTCTCCCTCCCTGACCCCTCCCCCTCTCTCTTCCTGGACGAGAAGTGTTTATTTTCAAAACAGACTCGAAACGATGTTCGCCTTATGACATATATAACACAATCAATTAATTAAGACACACCTATCACAATGAACTACCAAAATATTACAGCTACAAAAATATACGAGATTAATATTGTATTTTACTCATAAATATTCAGATACTTGACTAGCCCGACACCCCACGTATGTTATCCCTGGATAAAAGCAACCACCCCCATAGTTAGGGTGGCCATCTGGCGCCCGCTTAAGCCGGACCTGTTTTGATCTTCACATATTGTAACAGGTCCCTAATTTATCAGAAGAATGTCCAGCCATGTACAGAAAACTCTTAGCCAACAAAATACTCCTGAAGATGGCAAGTAAACGACATAAATACAAGAACAAAACAGTTCATGACAGGCTACTTCTGTATTTTTGAAATAAGGCAACTTTTAGCACATATCTGCTTCAATTAGGTTAAAAATAAATATTGACATTCGTTTATCTTACTTCTGTGTAATAACAAATGGTGTTCCCAAATGCACTATGTGTAAGCAAGCGGGGCTGTGTGCGTATGTTTGGGGTAAGTTGGTAGCCTATGACTAGGTCCTCATTTTTAGAAATCTATAAATGGCCACCCTACCCATAGTACAGTGTTAAAGTTTTACAGCACGGGAAGTAGGCACGTATTATTTATAAGACTGATTAGGCTAAAGCCCAGAAGCCACACAGGGATTAGCAACCCGTCTTTTTGGCTGAGGTACTGTTACCAGCGCCCTAGAGCTTCAATGATTAAATATACTTTGTGCTCAGCGCCTTATATACGATATAGGGTTATTGTATTGCGGCCTAGTGTCTACCTGTGCCAGGATTAGACTGTCAACTGTAGTGCGGTGAAAGGTCGAAGTACCTAAAAGCCTAGGAGCCTGGTTATGGGTCAATATGGCCCTGATAGCAGGTGGCTATTTGGCCTGATCAGAATCATAGAATCTATTTGTATTTCACAAATACCTTTGATTTGCTGCAGTAGAGAGGGATTTCTGTCTGATAATTTTTAGAAAACATTCACTTCTCGCTCGAAACGGAAGCTACGTCCACGTTTTTGAACGCAGGATGATATTGTGTCATCTAACGAATAAAAAGAATAACTTCGGCTATATTATACTACAAAATTTCTAACCATACACACACACACACACACACACACACACACACACACACACATACACATACACACACACACACACACACACACACACACACACATTTGAGTTAAACAGATTGATAAATATTTTCATAAATTATAACACAATCAGACTCAGTGTATTACTGTATAAACATATACGGCCGATAACAAGCAATATAAGTGACCGTGACTGCGTATATCTATAATTAATAATAGAATATTTTTTATTTATTTATTTGAATAATCATGAAATACTATTCCAATAATCCGATATGTTATGGATTGTTTTTCCTTCACCACTATCTTTCAGTCGTCACTTATACGGTTGAGGTGTACACAGGCTCTAAGCCAGGAGCTGATACAGAAGCTAGTATATACATAGAACTCTATGGCAAACGTGGTGACTCCGGACGTAGGATACTGTACAGTTCTAAGAACAATGACGTAAAGTTTCAGGGAGGTCAAGTGGACGTGTTCTCCTTGGAAGCCGTCGACTTGGATGGAGTGGAAAAGGTTGTCATAGGTCACAGCGAGAGTGGGAAAGGTCAGATTTTGTGAACATTTAAGTTATGATTGATTAATGCGGCAACTAGATTTATTATTAGTGATACAAAATGTAACACCCTTCCACAAGTACTAGGGTTAATAATTACTGCTGAAATAGACACACACGCGCGCGCACACACACACAAACACGCGTGCACCCGCACACACACACACACACACACACACACAACCATGTATATATACACTTATTGATATATATAGACCAATATTATCATTTCCTGTATTCCATGTACTTGCTTTTTTAAAACTATATATTTTATGTTAGATCTTGTAAAACACCTTTCAATGTTGTTAATAGTTAATTAACGTGATCAGTGCGTTCAATGATTTTTTGGTCTTTCAGGAGCTGGCTGGTACTGTGACAAGGTCATCATTAAGAGTGGTGAGGATGATGAAGCTTCCATGTTCTACTTCCCATGTGGCAAATGGCTGGACAAAGGACAGGAAGATGGAAAGATTGAGAGAGAATTAAAGCCAGCACCACCACCAAAACAAACCAGTGAGTATGCTTACGATAATAATTGTATGAAAAGTGTGAATGAGTGGGTGGGTGGGTGGGTGGGTGGTTGGATGGCTGGGTGGATGTATGACAGAGTGAGTGAGATGAGCGAGTGAGTATAGGTTTAACCTAATCTTAATAGTCATTACACCTAGGGCAGACAGATGAGGGATGACTCGGCAGGGAAATATCCAGCCAACGCAGGAAACATGACGATTCAAACCACAAATTGGGGGGTTTACAGTACAGGACCATACGCACTGTGCCATTTGAGTACCCTTATATTACTATTTTTTTCTTTCACAATTTACATCAGTAGTCCCGTCTGTAAGACCAAATGAGCTGTCTTTCGATGGGCGAGCATCACTTCTATTACGTTTGTCTATTGGTGTATTCATTTTGTGGTTTCCGCCTCGTACCGCTCTTTTTGTTTTTGAAGAGCACCAGCGTCTTGAGCTGTCTAGGTTTTCTGTCTGAGTTAGCTCAACCATAGCTTCTGGATTAAGATCTTACCCGGGAAGCACAGGGTTGGTTTTACGTTTGGAGTTTTCCTTCTCCTGGATAGACTGTCTTGTATGACTTACGCCCTTTATATGGTCGCTGTTTGCTCCTATTTGGAACTGAATTGAATATTAAGGTTATAATGAGGTGTTTTCTATCATAAAAAACAGTCTACTCCAATGGCACAGTTGGTAGTACAATGTGCTGCAGACCTCCGCATTAAGGATTGATTCCCAACCTTAAATATGTCAGTGGGATGTTTCATTTGGTTATGTTCTTTTTCCTTATGAAGTTATACTCAGCCATAAGAATCAGATGTGATCAACAATGAGACGATGTAAAGCAATCACTCACAGTCAGCCTCACAGTCAATATCCCAGTCAGGCTACCAGATTAATATTCTTGGATATTTCTATACATAATATAATTATCATAGGTGATGTCTGGGGACAGTTGTAATTATACGATTCATCCAATGAACTCTTTTGGTCTAGTCCTTACAGTTGCATCCGTTAACCTTGGTGCCGATCTTTATTCGTTTGATCCAGTAAAGGGATCAAAATTATTAACTCACAGTGTCATGGCTGGCAGCCCACTCCATCTATGATGGAATCATAATCTGATTCGGATATTAAAATGTCCTGTGACTGAATCCTTTTGTCTGATTTATCATCGAACAGAGGGTGACTATCACATCTGGATCACTACTCACGAAAAATCCAAACCCTGTAATGGCTCAGCAGCCGTACTCACCGTCTATGGCGAGAAAGGAAAGAGTCATGACATGGAGCTATATGTTGAGGGAGAAGAACTCTTTGAGGCTGGCAACATCGACGAGTTTGAGGTGTCAGTCGGTGACATAGGCAAGCCTTATAAGATCCGGATTGGCAGACAGGATAGAGACAGATGGGAAGGATGGTTCTTGGACGAAGTAAGTAATGGTCTGCTAATGGTGGTATGGGTGATAGGAACAGTGTGACACACAAGTACTCGCACGCGCGCACACACGTACGCACACACACATAAGTACGACATTGCCACCAACCAGTGTATTGCGCCTAGACTTTTCTGAACACTTGACTTTTCAGGGAAAATATTAAAAACATCTTCGCTTATTTTCTACTATAGGTTAAGATGGTTGATAAGGATGCGGATGAGGAATATATCTTCGAGTTTGGTCGATGGCTTGACCGACGACTCGACGACTCCGACATCGTCAGAGAACAACCCGTATTAGAGAACGAAAAACCCGTTTTGCCGAGTAAGTATCCCATCTTTTAACCAAATTGCTAAATATCTTCACACTTTATTATACAACAGTCACGTTGGAGTTATTTTGATGTGACGTAATGGGATACATTTTCGACAAACAGTGAAACATTACGAGCTAGCTGTGTACACGGGAGACCGGTGGGCGGCTGACACAGATGCCAATGTCTATGTTACATTATACGGCAGCAAGGGAGATTCCGGAAAGAGATCGATGTATTCTTCAAAAGATCACGAACATCATGACATGTTCCAGAGAAACGAAGTCAGTAGGAATCTTTTAGCATTAGTTAGAAAACTGTAACATTTTAAAATAAAATATACTTATATCTGACATAATGATATATATATATATATATATATATATATATATATATATATATATTCACTGACTACATTTTCAGGTTGACACATTTGTATTTGAAGCCGTAAGTCTGCAGGAACTGAGAAAACTAGTCGTAGGACATGACGGTCAAGGTCATGGAGCGGGATGGTTTTTGGACAAGATAGTTGTTAAGGAACTGGAAGGAGAGAACTCCGGGAAGCAATTCATCTTCCCGTGTAACAGATGGCTAGATGATCAGGAAGATGATGGAAAAACTGAAAGAGAATTGAAATTGCTCGGTACATGTATTTGTTATCTAGACGATCAGTATCATTTTTTAATAAATATGCATGTATTTTGGATATGGATATATATATATATATATATACCCACATGCATCTTGGCGGGTGCCTCTGTTGTCTAGTTGGTAGCGGGTTGGACCACAGATCACTACCCCCTGAGTTCGAATCTCGGCGTGGGCTTATCTGAAGGGTGTTTAATTCTTTACTTAATTCATTACCTTTGGAAGCCACTCGGCCCATTTACCCTACCATGTGCACATAAGTGGCCGTAAAACACCAATCGTCAAACATCACATGCATCTTGTTACATAGTTACCATTCTATTCCATTTGATTTATAGAGGTGACAAAACCTGGCTCCAAACCCAAGGCCACGAAAAAGGGCGCTAAGACACGTAGGTATTTTGTTGTTGGTTAGATTAGATTGACAAACTTAGAAGTAAAAATTAAATTGATTCAAAGTATAAAAATAGCAGTTTTATTTCCCCTCTTCAATTTTTTTAACTTTTATCTGACTATATATTGTTATTGTGACCTTCAGAATTATGAATATTTTCAGAGGGTCAGTGGAAAATATTGGTCAAAACAAGTGACCTACATAATGCTGCTACGCATGCCAATGTGTTATTTACCGCTTATGGAGACAAAGGTAATTCAGGACCAAAACCACTCGGAAAAGGAGGCGATGAGGTAGATGACTTCGAAAAGGGCAAAGAATCAGAATTTAAGGTCAGGAGAATGGCATTGCATAGGACTAGACAAAAGTAATATAAACGTTCTGAAATACAGTTTTAGAAAACTGAAATGTCTACGTTTTAATGTAAGTTTATTGTGTATAAACGTTGTCAGGTCAATGTGGGAGATATAGGAAAGATATACAAGATCCGTGTAGAGCACGATAACACAGGGAACTTCCCAGCTTGGCATCTTGAACAGGTAATGCTGGCGTATTGCTGATTATAGATCGTAGTTTGCACATTCACTAAGTCTTTTCTACATAGAATACCTAATCATCTAGACGCATCGTATTACTGGTATTCGTTTTATGAATACGTCTTCATTTACTCTAACAATGGGTAATATATAATCACAGATAAGTATGACAGATGCGCATACTGGTGAAGAACTGAAGTTCTACGTAAATCGCTGGCTGGCCACAGATGAAGAGGATGGCTCATTGTGTAGAGAGGTTCCAGTCGCCAGAGAAGAAGACCCCGTACTACCAGGTTTGCTTAGTTCACCTGATCTGATCTCGAAGTTCATACAATAAGTAACAGTTTGATAAACATTCAGCACACAATAATTATATACTTCAACTATTTATACGTAACAAGTGTTAATTAATTACATATGCTTAAAATGCAATTGAATGATAGCATTTATCTATTTTTATTGGCAATGTCTAGTCTTTTTTGAATTTAAACACTCCTATAATGTATCATATGCTGATGTGCTACTATTTTAATACATGTTCATCAATATCTTACTTGATGTACAACTCTTCCATGTTTCAATCTGATGGCCAGACAATATTCTTGAACGACGTAGACCACATTACAATATCCATTAAGTCATTGACATGCGGTTTGCGACGTATGTCTTTGATAGTATTTCTAACAAATTGGGCATTATGCCTTAAAAAAACAATAAATCGGCGGCATTCAATGTGCGTTGTTCCCTTTGTATTACAGTGCTACATTACTATGTGGCAGTGTACACGGCTAATATTAGGGAGGCAGCTACCACAGCCAATGTGTTCATTAACATATTTGGCGAATACGGCGATTGTGGCAAGAGACAGTTACTTGAATCCAAACTGCACAGCAACAAATGGATGCAGGGCCAGGTTGACGTTTTTATTATTGAAGCAGTGCGTCTCGGTCAACTCCATAAGATAGCATTGGAACATGATGGCGCCGAAAAGGGTGAGAACAACTTAAAATATGACATCGCCAGGAAACACACAATATTTATATATCGCTTATCATGATGGATGTAATCATAATTTTAGATTATTATTATTATTATTATTATTATTATTATTATTATTATTATTATTATTAGATATATAAAGATGTTATTTGTCATGTGATATTTACAGACACGGCGTGGCTTGTGGAGAAGGTTATCATCAAGGAGGGTGTTGAATCTCATATGGAATACTTGTTCAGGATCAATGAATGGATTGAGCCACACGATCCCAAAGACAGTAGCTATACACCCAAAGAATTACCTCTGGCAGGTTAGTAACACGGCATTTTGACTATGATGGCATCAGAACCTGTATACATGTTGATGTTTGAGCACCTAGATACAATAACTGATTGATCGACAGAGGGATGAACTGACTGAGACACGATGAGCAGCACTGACTCTCTCTACGTAAATATTTCAGCTGAACAGCCACACACACCGCTGTCAGAAGAAGACCAGAAACTATTACAAGGTAACACACCCGAATCCAAAGGTATCTGGATCATCTGGACGCTGACAGGTGAAGAACAGTATGAGCCAGCAGAAGCTAAAGTCTCTCTAGAAATATGTGGCACCAATGGATGCTCTAAACCCATACCACTCAGCAAGGAAAAGGATAGGACGAATTGTTTGTTCGAAACAGGTGCCCTGGATCAATTCCAGGTGAGATTTATAAACTTCGTCTTAGTAGCAGTAGTGCATCTCACGTATTTAGTGTGTATATATGGTTGGGAAAATCCCACCCGGAACTAACTTGTAACTTATTGACTTCTGGAAGAACTGGGTCATTTCCATTTTATATCAGACACATTCAGTATACTGATACAAGTACTAATCATTTTCTTGTTTTTGAAACCTTTAGCGATACCTAGTAATTAAGTTTCACTCTTTTACCTTCCTTGCTATCACGTTAGCAGGATAATCATATTATACCACATCCTTTCAAAAGGTTTCAGTTGGTAATGTTAGTAATAAGAATCTACATTCTTGGCACAGATGGTGTGAGACTCTTTGTTTTTCTGATAAGACATTCTAATCTTTTAGTCATTGACTCTAAATATACGACTATATATATATATATATATATATATATATATATATATATATATATATATATATATATATATATATATATATATATATTGCCCATGTGGTGATATCTTATGATCATACTAACTAGCAGTATTAGTATTTGTACTGAATGCTCTGGCTGCTCAAAACGGCATGAAGTGTGCGGTACTTTATAGAAAAACAATAAAATAATTTTTAAAATAATTTTCTAATTAAATGGACATCAAATATAATTATTATGTTTTAACTGTTTACATATATTATCAGTGTGACTTTTTTAGTGAATTTTTCATAAGTTGGGAATGTCAGGGAAGCAACACTAACTACAAATACACTAGTACCAATACTATTTTAAGTCAATATTAAATGTTCTTATTTCAGGGCAGAGCGTCTGACATAGGACAAGTAATGAAAATCAGACTGACAATGGATGTTAAAGATGAAAATCCTCCTCAGTGGTTCCTAAAGAAGGTAAAGTGGATTACCCCCCCCCCCACACACACACACACACACACACACACAGACACACACACACACACACACACACACACACACACACACACCGTTCTGGTCTGTTTTAAGTAGCATAAAATGAGAACATTTCTTTTGGATTTATTTCAGCTGAAGCTGAAGGACTTCACCACGAAAGAGGAGTTCCACTTTCATCATAATGATTGGCTGAAGAAAGCTGATGATCTGTCGAATCAATCTGAAGTGATCCTAGAGATGCCTGCTATCCGACCTGATCTACCACCGCTGAGGGGTAAACATTAGTGTTATACGTTCGAAAATGTGGCCTCAACGATATTCAGACAAACATTTAATCTATCTATCCCTGATGAGAAGATTCCTCGTGTATTATTAATTTCGTGTTCATGTAGCAACTCCTTCAGCATCGAAAATATGGACAGACTACAGTATGAATTAGCCTTCTTAAGGATTCGATTTAGTTGGGATGTTCTTCAAATAGTTGCCTGTATTATTCTATTCTTCACACAGATCTGAAGTATGAGGTATCTGTTACCACGGGTGATCTACCGAGGGCAGACACTGACGCTCAGATATACTGCATGCTATCAGGCATCTGGGGAGATACAGGCATCAGGCCACTCTATAGGTCCAACAATGAGAAGATGTTCCTCAGAGCTCAGGTCAGCGAACTTCTGTTCATTATTTATGGTAATGATGAGGTTACGAAAATAAAGTAAAATGTCCAGAAAATTGAATGAATATGACATTAGGTATTACACATCCACGTCTATATGATGAAATGAGCGTTGTACAAGATGAGCAAAAATGAGATAGCTTCTCTAATGTCACCAGAATACTTGTCACCGATATTTATCTGTTTTTAAAAAGTGACTCGATGAAATTGAGCATACCCGAAAGACGATGATTCTAAACCGTAATGTTTTTGACTCTGTAGACTGATGTGTTTGAGTTACGAGCTGTGGAAGTGGGAAAACTCAATAAGGTTAGCGTAGGTCACAGTAAAGCTGGAAAGGGTAAAGGTTGGTTCTGCGACAAAGTGAAGGTAAAAACTTCGTCGGACGCTGAAACCGAAGTCATCTTCCCCTGCAACAGGTAAGCTCGATGTTATCATAAAAACGTATTACAGCAATAAAAAACAACAACATGATGTCAACATTTAGGGGCAGCTAGAATTATGTAATCAAACGTTTAATGCATTTATTCATTCATCGAGACATTGAAGGATGTTAAAGAAAATGCAACGTGTTTCTGTCATATGTGATGATTTTCAGGTGGTTGGATACTGGCCTAGAAGACCGTCAGATACACAGAGAGTTAATACCTTTATCTGAAATATCCGTGATACCTGAAAACGATGACAAACCACCTTCTAGTAAGTCGTCTTTGGACAATCGATCTCTATCGATGTGTTGGCTGCACATTTGTAAATGGATTTTAGTGTAGTTGTGCGACTCAACTACGTTTTGCACAAACACCCGTTGTTCGTACCCACACATTCGATTACGGTTTTATTTTCAGATGGCGAATTTAAAGTTGGAATCAAGTTAGCTGATTCAAAAAACGACTCATCGAAGAACGGCAACAATTCGAACAACGGCAATAACAACAATAACAACGACTACAATAACGACATGCTGGACTACGCTTGGCTAAATGCCAACAACAACAACAACGGCAATCTGGATGATATGGAAAGTCGGATTCCTCCAAAAGGCGTTATCACATTAACTGTGTATGGAGAGAAAGGCAAATCAGACGCCTTCGAATTGGATCCCTCATTGGATGACCTCAGTGTGAGTGAAGAATTGTGTGTGTGTGTGTGTGTGGTGTGTGTGTGTGTGTTCTCTCTCTCTCTCTCTCTCTCTCTCTCTCTCTGTCTGTGTATGAGTGAGTGAGTGAGTGAGTGAGTGAGTGAGTGATTGTGTGTGTGTGTGTGTGTGTATATGTATGTACGTATGTATGTATATATGTGTGTGTGTGTGTGTGTGTGAACATTTAGTATTTCTCGATCTCTGAAATAACATACCATATTTCTAATACAGTTGTTCTGGATTAATATGTATTATCTTTGTTTTTTTGTAAAGTGGCAACGAATATCAGAATAGAGGAGTAAACATTGTAAACAATAGCCATATCTGTTTTGTTTATCCAGATCTATACAGGCGACATCGGAAGCGTTTACAAGATCCGTGTGACCAGTGGCGAAGAATCCGGACCAAACTCCAAATGGCCAGT
>JAODUP010000455.1:0-17500 GCA_025642065.1 Paralvinella palmiformis | reverse complement strand
AATATTATTTTACTAATTCAAGATGGCGTTGTGTAAGATAAAGTCAAAATTGTCTCTTTATCCTCACAGGTTCTCGTGCCTGAGGAACTAGGTAATGTTTACAAAGTGAGAGTTGGTTTTTCTGATGAAGATCAACAAGTAGCTCTTTCTTGGCTTCTGGACAACGTGAGCTCAATTTATGGTTTTGAATCTTTCACTTAAATTAATTTTGTTCGATTACAAAAAAGTAGGTTTTGCTCAATCCGAGAACACTCACTCGCAACATTGATGAATTACTTTAACATGTCATGATTATCTTTTGAGACAGATTCACTTACAAAACCTCAAAAATGGGAACGAGTACGATTTCATTTATGACGACTGGATTAAGTGCACGACGGAACAAGATGGTTGGACGGAGGTACCATTGGAGGATGATCCTGAATCAAAACTCCCTGGTAATAACTTCAATAGCCTAAAGTTTGGTATCTTAGTTAAAAACGCAACTGCAGAGCTAAACCAATACGAGTAAAATGTTGAACGTGTACCTTCATACCTGATTATGTGAAGTAAATCAAGATTTATGTTATTTTCAGTGTATACATATATATTGGATGTCTATACTGGTGACAAGCCTCATGCAGGCACAGATGCCATAGTATATGTCGTATTGTATGGAGAGAGAGGCGATACTGGCAAGAGGAAGCTACTAAAGTCTAATAACAAAGATAGATTTCAGGAGAGCCAGGTATGCATACAAACCTTGTATTTTGTTCTGTCAGTCCGGCAAATTATTTGATAGACAAAATTATGATATTTTAATAAGTTCAGTTTTTTGTATATCAACAGAGAATGTTTATTAAATGGATAAACGTTAATTATGTTTTCTTATAAAAACCATACTCAGATTGACCAGTTTGAGCTGCAGGCAGTTGACCTTGGCCAGCTGAAGAGGGTCACAGTGGGCCACGATGGCACAGGACGAGGTGCTGGTTGGTTCTTGGAGAAATTAATTATTCTTGATCCCGCTGATGCCGAGCAATCCACTACATTTGAATGTAACAGGTATAAGAAGTAATATTTCCATAATGGCATCAAAACGTAAATTGATAATTTCCTGTAAAACAGTACACATTAATTAATATCTAATCATGGATATGTGCTATCTGACAAAATCTTCAGAGATTACTAATCTTTAAAATACTTAAAATGCGAATACTTCTCTAATCTTTAATGCAATGGATTTTCAATAGTCTTTAAGGTGAATGGCTTGCCATTACAGGTAGCCAGTGGATAGATTTTACTGCATCTTCAATTGTCTTCTTTCGGGCAATATCTTTAAACACAAATACTGAAATTAAATACATTTATATGAATGGTATGATTTAGGCATAGACTGAACAAGATACAGCTCGGGTCTTTATTGTCTTGTTTACAACAGTTTTTATTTGAATCATAAAATGAAATAAATTCACTTCCAGGAAGGAATTTGTGGTATTAATTTCTTATTAATAAACATATCGAAATTGAATAACAAAGCTATGACATAATTTAGATATTTTACTAGAGCAACCTACCAAAACTAGATGTTATCCATTTTAGTGGTATTGTTATTGTGTTCAATTCAATTATTCGACAGTCTTGGTCTTTACCAATTCCTATACATTATAACCCTGTATACATGGGATATGATGGGATGGGAGAATGGAATTTACCAATGAAATGTTTGACCAATAGTTTAATAAAAAATATAAAATAAACACTACTGTAGAGATGAAAATTGTGTACGATTAATTCAGGTGGCTAGATGAAGGTGAGGATGATGGTGCTATAGAAAGAGACTTAGAGCCCAAAATAGGTGAGCATCTTTGTGGCAAACTCATCTAATAATAAAGTACCATGTTATGTCAGCTTAATGTTAACAGCAAAGTTGTATTTATTATACTGTATATACCTACTGTAGATATATGCTGTATATCTCTGTTGTATATTTATTAATGTATATTTAATAAAGTGGTATTACTAGTTGGAGCTATTTATTTATAGGTGCTGTGCGGGTTTAATTTAAAAAAGTCACAGAACAAAAGTATACTTTTTTTACAAATATAAATTTAAATACGTTCAATCTATCAGTTAAATTTACATAAACAGTCACTGGTCTTCCTCGAGGTTCTGTCCCCATTTGCCAATTATGGTTCGATCAATTTTGTAGGAGATCCTTGGACCGTCACCGTGACAACGACGAAACATAAGAATGCCTCACCGGGTGCTCAAGTCGTCATGGTAATCTATGGTGACAAGGGGAAATCAGAGGAGATACCACTCGGTGATGATCCGAAAAGTAACTTTAAATCTGGAGAAACGGATACATTTAATGTAAGTGACAGAAGAAGAAGAATATGATAAGATTATAACAGACATCTCACTGATTCTGAGAGAAATGTGACAAACAAGAACGTTTTTTGAATCAAAAGTTCACATTGTTGAATGTAAATTTGTCGCTTTTTAGAATCTTCAGATATTATATCGGATATTTTCATTAGAATATTTGGGCTGATTTGAGAATAATGGTCATAGCTCATTGTTTTTGAACTCGGGTGTAATTCGATTACGTCGTTGTCCAATCCAAACTGTATTTGTACCGAATGTGACATAGATCAATTTGGGAAAATCGATCGTTGATTGTGAACTGTTTATTAGAAAATCACTAATAACGAACCCATTCTTTACAGATAATAGTTCCTCAAAACATAGGTCAACCCTTTAAAGTACGAGTTGGATATGATGAAGAGTTTCATAAGAATCGACCGTTCTGGTACCTTGAAAAGGTCAGAGTTTAATTTTGTTGTTGTGGTTGTTGTTGTTGTTGCATAATATCAGCTGTTGTGATACGAGTTCATTGCTTTAATGTAGAGATGATTTATTTCGTATTTCTGTTGAAACAACTGAAAATCTATACTAAACCAGAGCATTTTATGTGATATACAAGTGCTAATATATCTGCTTGTAATATAATTAATTGTTTACAGATTAAGCTGGAGAATGATAAAGACGACCATAAATACGAATTCCTCTATCATGACTGGGTCACTGTGACGGAGGAGGAAGATGGCTGGACAGAAATCCCCGTACAAGATCCGGATGAGAATAATATATTACCGGGTACAGAAATGTTTGTATGGATATAGTCACGAGTAAACGCCTAAATATAAAGATGCTAATAATAATTTTTATATCTCTATATTACAGTTCACGTCTACAACGTGGAAGTGTACACAGGCAAGAAGCACAATGCCGGTACTAACGCTAATGTATATATGATGATGTATGGTGAACGAGGCGATACAGGGAAACGCAAGCTTCTCAAGTCTAATAACAAGAACAAGTTTGCTGAGGGACAGGTAATGTCTTATTTAGTTGCACTTGTTGCGCTAATTCCCTGATATTATCCTTTGTAATATCAGTCATCCCCCACACACAAACGCACACACACACACGCACGCACGCACGCATGTACTTACGTACGTATGTACGTACGTACGCAGACACAAACACAGACCTATTCACACAGTGGTTTGTTTGTCTGTGTGCGTGCGTGTGCATGTGTGCGTGCGTTTATGTTTGTTTGTTTGTGTTTGCGTGTGCGCGCGCGCGTGTGTGTGTGTGCGCGCATGCTACTTATTACTTGCTACATATTCTCATATACTATTTTCATAATTATTACAGGTTGATAAATTCAAATTACGAGCTGTACATTTGGGCGACATAAAAAAGATCACAGTTGGTCACGATGGCAAAGGCGTTGGATCCGGATGGTTTCTGGAAAAGATTGTTGTCATAGATCCCATAGATTCTGAGGAATCAACGATGTTTGAGTGTAACAGGTAGATCTTCTGTTAATTTTGAGATCAGACCTGTTTTAATTCATAGCTATAATTTAAAACGTGTGATCAATATTAATACACAAATGATCTAATTATTTCTGCTGTTGATGTTTCTAAATAAAAACACTGAATACTTTTGTATAAACACTTTTTAAATGCTACACTATTGCCATCTGCTTTTGTTTCCAGTGCTCATTAATATATCTAACCGAGTTTGATAGATCATTGTCGTATATTTCAGATATCTACGTGGGTGGAATGTTTTAATTCACTCTAATAAATAATCATGATCCGATTTCATGATTTTATTTTTAGGTGGCTCGATGAGGGAGAAGATGATTATAAACTAGAGAGAGACTTATTACCAAAGAAAGGTTTGTTAACTAAAGTTCCATCCGCATAAGATCATTGTACTTAGGATCTTTTGCTTCTCTTCTTTATACACTTTATTTACTAATAGCACAACAACAACAACAATAAAAACAACAAAACTATTATGTAGACACACTGTTTTTTTAAAATTATTTCTCTCATGCGAGTTTATTATACAGTATTTGATAACTCGATTGTTCAAAACGTAATACATTACTAGTCTATTGTCTATAATATGGATGTTGTGTAATGTAACGTGTGTATATCTAATTTCTGGACTGGTATAGAATGCTGGTTTATAATCTTGCTATTTGTATAACAGTCGGACGACTTAATTAAGAATAGGCATTTGCTATGACATCATAAATCATTAGTATATTATGCGTACTGTATTGGCATAGGACAAATATAGTATTGGCCACTATCTGCTACTCGCCATACGGATTTCCAGTATGATAACGCCTCGTAATCACAGTCGTATTTCAATTATGCCCTCTCACCCACGTCACATAATCAAAGACAATGAGTAGCATAATACACAGAGATGTATATATCAGTGGTTTTGTTAGAAGCCAGGATCCGGGTTATTTGACCCCCCCCCCGCACTCTCAAGTAGAGACCTGACTGCTTTCGTTGCCATTCCCTTTGCTTGCTCGTATTTCGGGGAGTATCCCCAGACTGTCGCTTGTTTGGCACATTGCCATTGCCAGAGACGTTGCTTCGTTCTATCGTAGCCCCACGAGGCCTGTCGATATCGTGACCCTGATATTTTTAATTGACCCCCCCCTAGTTTATTTCTTAACAAAACAACAGTTTTCAGAGAAGTTTAGCCAAAGTACAAATGAAAATACCATTTCTTGTTCTGATCTAAGTTTACCCTGTCTGTAACCCGCCGTACAATGTCTATTGATATCAGAGACTAATTTTAATGGTACACATATATGATCCTATTGTTAATTACTGCCCCCCCACACACACACATACACACACATTCATACGCGCGCACATACATACATACACATACACACACACACACACACAGAGGTTTCCTTTTGAGCAATCAAATGGTATTTTTTTAATTTTTCATATCATATAATTCAAGTTGTTAACGTTTTAGGTGTTCTTTTTAATTACCATTTTTAGTTTGATCTAATTTGCTTCTGTAATGTAAAGTTATCTTTCTTAAACTGTTTACCTTCCCCCCCCCCTCAGTTGTTGCTGTTGTCACACGCACTCTGTACGGACTTCCAACTTCGTGGTTCACAAAATAACAAATTATGTAATTTTCTGAACTGGAATTAACAAGTCCAAGCTGTCTGTTTCACCTTGAATAGGCCACTCAATTTGATCATTGTCTTTTCAATGAGTTAATGCTGACATTCTTCAGTGATTTTGCTAACTATTATACAGTGGATAGTATTGTTATCGTAGAAGTATTCTTTTCACTTGCCTTATACCTGTGCTTCTTCTTCGCTCCAGAGTGACTATAAAGCTCTCTATATTGTTATCTTCACACACCTGTGTCCCGCCTCCGCTGTGTAGCTTTCACTCTCATATAGTATGTAATTGTTGTTACGTTTGCGAATCATCGCATCTATAACACGTCGACAATATCAACATCATTCACTGGAGATGACCCTCCATTGATCGGAATTGCAATATTAATAATAAATAACGCTAATAATCATGTTGATTCCACCTGGATTACGTAGCACTTTTATGAGATCTGAGGAACTTTTAATGCTCAAACACAAAGTAAGTTACCATCTCATCGATCAATTTATTTTATTATGTTACGTACCTCAAACGAAATGCTTATCTGTTCTAATTAAGGAAACAAAGAAAATATTGTCATAACGTCAATAAAATAGTTAGCTATTACCTAGGATCCTAGATTAGTTTAGGTTATGCCGTGAAAATAACATTTCAGTAAAATATAATATCCGTAATGAATAATACCATACATTCAGAGAACAAACCTAACATATCAGTTCTAGTATTGATTACAGTAGGAACGTCCGATATACTTTGTTGATTAGGTGAAGAAATATTCTTGAATGTTTTTTCGGAGAAAGCTGAATGTTGTGTTATTGTTATTTTCAGGTGATCCATGGTTCGTGACAGTGACGACAGGAAAGCATAAATCTGCGGCTCCAGGATCCCAAGTTCTGATGGTCATGTATGGTGACAATGGCAAATCTGAAGAATTGCCTCTTGGCGAAGATCCCTGGAAGTGTCTTCAGCCAAAGAAAACGGAGCAATTTGAGGTAAACAAGGCTCCCTCCTATGTATAGTATGGATCGTGTCCGACACGAGGAAATGTGCTTGGGGACTACAAGTATGTTCTGTTTATGGCAAGAATAAAAAAGATGATCAAGAGTATGGGTTTAGGTGTAGGTATTTTCAGTGTGGTTATGTACACTGTTCATATGAGGTTTGTATATGACTATATTTATATCACACTATTTATCTTGTTGCGGATTGTAGATATAACACAATCAATTTTGCCATTTATATGCTTTGGCTTTCCTTTTCAGTTTATTTATGTCACATTTGTATAATTTTATAATTATATTAATATTTTTATATTTATATGTTGCATATATTTGTGTGTGTGTGTGTGTGTTAAGCAGAATATCTACATACATATATATCGATATGTATATATTTATCGATCCAGGTCTTTTTCACCCCCTTCTTTCCCCCCCCCCCTCCTCCTCCAATCTTTTGCCTTTCGGTCTTTTGCCCTTCAGTCTTTTGCCCCATCAATAATTGGTTACCTGGTCTATGCCACATAGCTTTAATGACAGACAAAGAATAAAGAGAATAGTTACAAAAGCCACTGATTAAAGCCATAATATATACATGTAGGTGGATATTTCTTTGAAGCAAGCTGATCTTGAAGTGACAGACAATGTATAAAGAGAACAGTTAGCAAGCAGATCTCAAATGACAGTTTTGAGTAATTAAGAAATTGAATCACTACAAATAGTGCTGATATTTAAAGTGTGTGATCGATTTTATTTTGTTTAGTTTTCACTCACAATCACAAAAGTCACCAATGGGTCAAAGTAACTAAGGGGCTAATGACCTAAAGAACAAAAAGACTGGGAGCAAAAGACCGAAGAGCAAATTACCGGATCCCTAGATTTATATATCAATTTGACTTTATGTCACACGGAATATACCATGTTGAATTTATTTCAATGAAGCGTTTATTGGTACTGTGCGTTGTTAGTGGTTCATATGACTAAATATAATTTTTTTTATATACAACTCCGTTATATTACAATACAGGTAATTGTGCCACAGAGTGTAGGAGAACTATATAAAATACGGCTTGGTTATGCAGATGATGACCAAGAAGATAAGCCATCATGGCTCCTGGAGACGGTCAGTGGCATTGTATTTCATTGTATTTCCTCATCACATTTGATCATAATACAAATTAGTTCATGAATTTGGGATGGAATACATTCTCTGACATTCATAATCTTAATTAATTTTCTTTAGATGACCGTGGAAAATCTCACCACCAACGATAAATACGAATTTGTGTACAACGGCTGGGTTGCTGCTACAGATGATCACGATGGCTGGACAGAGCTACCTGTTGTCGTCAAGGAAAAACAGAAGCAGCTGCCTGGTAAATGTTATGTTGCGCGAGCATGGCGTCCTATTGCGTGCTTCTGAATTGTTATCTCAGTATATTATACCGTTTATGTAAGGATTATAAACGAAGACGTTATCGAATGAATTGGGGAATAAGTTCATTCTATTCTGATTTTGGTTCGACTGCCAAATTAAAACCATCGTAATGTTCTAATTGCCATTAGCCAAGAAGCAGACATCCACATGGAACTGTTTTAGACCTACTGGTATAGAATCCCCCAAACCAGACTTAAGCGAAATAACAACTACCAAACCGTTATCAGGTAGCTTAATATATCGTCGCATGTCAACATGCACTCAGCTTATGTCAGTTTTGCATTAAATATTTTCAACGGATTTCTGCACGTCTTACACGGCTTACCCGAGGTCGAGCAGCTTCCACGTTAGCTACATCGGGCTTGAATGGAGAATGGCACACCGAGGCAGCATATCTTATAGTCAAAACCAGTTCGATATCGCTGTCAATAGTTTTCCATGTTTTGCTGGTCGTCAGACGTCATCATTAAAGAGCAGTTAGGAAGCATGCCTTCTCATCAACATTCATGCAATGGTTTATTTCTTATTCCTATTATCACATGGTTAGTCACTGCAAGTGTTTTGACACGTTGGTTGATCCATTTGTTCGTCTATCACAACAGGAAGTGTACACACACACACACACACACACACAACACAACACACACAAACACACACACACAACACACACGCGCGGTATTTTATCGATTGATTTTAATATTTTTATACCTTATAAGTGCACCGTTGACTCGTATGACGTTCACGTTCCCACTGATGAGTATTGTTCCTCACAAAGTGTCATCTACACTAGTTAGGTATTTATTTATATGGTTACTTAAGCTGAAGCATTTATGGAGAACTCATAAAACACGTCTATTTGACATTACATTGCCTTTAGATCAATAATTAGGTCACTCTCAGGGATGTTTTCTATAAATGTATAAATCTTTTATTAACATTGTCATCTTTATAGAAGGGCGCCTCCGTGGTCTAACGGTAGCGTGTTGTATCACAGATCACTACCACCCGTGTTCGAATCTCGGCGTGGGCATATCTGAAGGGTGTTTCATCTTTGACTTCGCTTCATTACCATTGGAGGTCGCTCGGCTCATTTAGCCTACTGTGTGCATAAAATCATCATCATCATCTTTATAAAGCACCAAATAAATACAAATAATTGATCTAAATTGAAATGCCTTTTTGGCCTCATGGATAGAATGTGGGACTATTTAATCATGGTTATGTTCGGGAGGTCGGAGGTTCGAATCCCGGTCGTGGCACTATAGTAGGAGTTTATCACCCAACCAGGCAACTGGCAAGGTTTTCTTCACCGAATATGCATTCTATTGTAAATACTAAATTTGTTTAGTATCTAGAATCTAGCTGTAAATTACAGACCCTATTCGTCTCCCTCATTTGAGGTTGCCAGCCACGTAAAATAATTGTTATTTCGGTGATTATTATTATTATTATTATGATCTAGGTAATTTGAATTCTTTAGCAACCAAACGTTTTTGTATTGATATTTGTTTGCTAAAATGCACTTAATTTGCTTCTAGTGAAATAGTTCCTGCTAAACCACTTATTCTTAAATTATAATTGCAGGGTACAAATTAACGCGATGATAAGTGCCGGGTGCACATATGTCACTGATTAGATTGGCTTTCTCTGTAATATCTTATATTGATAATTTACCATCACACTATTTGAGTAATAATAAGGTCATTAATGTACTTTGCTGGATAAAACGATCTACTACTAGTTATCTAAAAGTGCATTTCAGAAAACAAATCTGCTGTTTTTAATTTTAAATATTTACCCTCCTTACAATCAGCCTAAGCATTTCTTATGCGAATTAAGTAGGTCATGATGTCCTATTTGCCTAATGCGATTAATCAGGATTATATTGCTGGTGATAGGTCTGGGAATCTATTTAAAGTTTGAATTAATGCCAGTTATTGAGTATGGATTTGTTTCTTTATTATGAAGGCTAATATGAGGTGGATAGAAATCAAGAGATAAACAGAGCCAGCCTATTAAGAATAACTCGTAACAGTATTTTCTAATTGATTAACTTCATTCGGTTAAAATTTACTTAAAATAACTTATTATTACGAATGATGTTTCTCAGTCGATGTCTCTAAGTTCATACAATATAATGTAATATCTCTTCAGTCCAAACCTATTCGATTGAGGTGCATACAGGTGATGAGTCCAATGCAGGTACAGACGCCTCTATTTACATCATGCTGCATGGTGAACGTGGTGATACTGGAAAAAGAAAACTGATCAAGTCTGATAATTCGAATAAGTTTGAACAAGGACAGGTATATCAAAAGACTAATATAAAGTTTGAGTAAGTGAGTGAGTGGGTGAGTGAGTCAGATAGTCAGTGAGTGAGTCAGTGAGTGAATGAGTCAGTGAGTCAGTGAGTCAGTCTGTCAGTGAGTCCGCCAGTCAGTCAGTCAGTCAGTCAGTCAGTCAGTTAGTCAGTCAAACACATTACAAGTTATTAATGATAGATGTTATTAAATGATCAATGAATTAAAATACTAAAATTGTATTCATTTATATGGAAATAATATTATATATATATATATATATATATATATATATATATATATATATATATATATATATATATATATATATATATATATATATATATATATATATATAGTTAGTGTATTTAGTATTCGCACCTAAGTAATAAAGTCAAGCAGTTAGAATAAGAAAGATGTTAGACAATGCATGATATTTGTAATTTTCTGACTGTACAGTAATACCCCCGCTTTACGTCATTTCGGTCTACGCCAAATTCGCCTTTGCACCTCTTTTCTAGAGTAAATTTCAATTCAGCGAACGTCATTACGTCCGACGGTACGACGCTCAACTACGTCACCTACGTCATAACAAAAGAACGTGAAATAAATGACTTAATAATAAAGGACAAAAGAAGCTAAACAGTAATTTAAAATTATAAAAAGTGTATATACAATAAAATGTTACACGGAAAGGGATTTTATGTGCATTTTTAAAGCATTACGTCCGGTTTATGTTAAAAACACGTTACGGCACGACTTTTAGAACTAATTAATGACGTAAGGTGACGCTAGTAAAAAGAATTTTTAATCATGTTTAAAAAGTTATAATAATAAGTGAGTGATGACCAAATGACTGACTATTCAAATAACTCAGGAATCGATTAAGTTCATAGATCCATCTATATTTGTTGTATAGATAACTGAACTTTTGCATTAATTTGTTTCTCTTTATTTACTCCGAACAGATTGATACATTTGAACTTCAAGCTGTTGACCTTGGTGATCTTCATAAGGTTACCGTAGGCCATAATGGAAAAGGTCCGGGTAGCGGTTGGTATCTTAAAAAGGTGATAATAAGCTCAACAGCAGCTGAACAAGAGCCGTGGACATTTAGATGCGAAAGGTAAACAGTGGCTGACACCCCCCCCCCACCCCACTTTTGCTTCTGGCACAGTCTTGGGTTGTCTTCTAAATAGAAATACGCTTCTAAACTACGCTTATTTTTTCATCGCGTAACACATATTACGTCACATGCAAACAAACGCATCCATCCTGCCCACACAAACACGTTCGGATTGATTCCAAGATTCACGTGTAAGGTTTTTCATCAGCTGATGACGCAAGCGTTTAATTTATTCTCGCTCTCCATAGATGGTTGGATGAAGGCGAAGACGACGGTGCCATAGAACGTGACCTCGATGTGAGCAGCGGTAATCCGTGGAAAGTCAAGGCGACAACAGTACAACATAAGAATGCTTCACCGGGTGCGCAGGTCGTCATGGTAATCTACGGTGACAAGGGCAAATCTGAAGAGCTACCAATTGGCGAAGACCCGAAGAATAGCTTAAAACCGGGGGAAACCGAGGAATATGACGTATGCCATATTTTTACCTTAATGCCAGTTTCAACATAAATAACCCGCCATTTATTCCGGCACCGAATTACGAGATAGAAATT
Organism: Paralvinella palmiformis; assembly: GCA_025642065.1. Classification (NCBI taxonomy): domain Eukaryota; kingdom Metazoa; phylum Annelida; class Polychaeta; order Terebellida; family Alvinellidae; genus Paralvinella; species Paralvinella palmiformis. The sequence continues at coordinate 5,577 of JAODUP010000455.1, read as the reverse complement.
ATTGGAGAAATGGATTACCTTTTTGGTATGGCTGTGGCGTATGTGGTTATATTTGGTTATTGCTGTTTTACTACTGAGTGCTGCCCCGTGACGAGAGATATATTTTGTCATCTCATCTACTTCAGATAACCGTGCCCGAGGTGGGAGAAGTCTATAAAATTAGGGTTGGATTTGCTGCAGACAGTCATAAGGATAAACCATTCTGGTACCTTGATAAGGTGGGTTAGACATGGCGTCATCCGTAGATTATGGTTAAATAGATTACTTAAATAGATCGTCTCGTGTTATTGTGTACGTTTAGATCATAATTTTGCTGCTATTCTTTTGAAGCGCGTAGGTCACTCTTATATCACGTATCAATGAAATATTGATTATTATTTGTATATAGAAACTTGTATTTGTTTAAATTAGGGAAGTCTATGAAGGTAACATAAGTATACATGTATTTTACATATATGTAAAATGTATGTTACAGTTTGATCACAAGCTAAATAACACGTCCTGAGAAAAATTGAGATAAATATAATGATGAGATTAAATTGGCATGCAACTTAAATTTTGAAAATATATCACAATTAATATATTGTTAACTATATATATATATATATATATATATATATATATATATATATATATATATATATATATATATTGCATGCAATCATGACAATAGTTGTTATGTCTTTTTTCCTTAGTCAAAGATCCAACGTATTTGATCAGTTTAATTAAGTTTTGTTCTGTTCCTCTTATAAACTGTAATATGTGATATTAAGATGTATTAGCGTTCTCAAATCGATCAAATCTGATGGCGTTTTATTGTTTTCACAGATTTGTTTAACAGATCAGACAACAGACAGGGAGTATGAATTTTGGCATAATAAATGGGTTGCTGTCAAAGATGATGATGATGGCTGGACAGAGATACCTCTCCAACAGCATGATGACATCATGCTTCCAAGTATGTGTCAACATGTTATTAATATATACAGTGAAAATCCGTTAATACGGACATCGTTTATCTAACAAATTCACCTTCCGACACACTATTATCCACTGTACGACTCTTTAATCCAGCAATTGTAAAATGACCTTGATAATCCGACAATACAAACATCTTGCCAAATATTTCAGCTGGTTCAAACATGTTGTCAGTAATGTCTAATTAACCCGCCCACACACCATAATAATCGCTATATCGTAGCCAATTACAGTTGTCCTTGACCATACACACTGACCCACGATACTTCCATTGCATGTGGCTATCTCATAGCCAATTATAACAATTCATGGCTAATTACAAACACAAATGATTTAATCTGATGGACAAGGTGACACGAGTAATTTCTTTATAATTGTTGTAATTAATAAACATCAAAATGATCAATGGCTTCATCGAGGATATGCTAATATTTCTGGAAGCATACCTTCAATTAGCCAGTAAACATTTAAACTCCCCATTCGACGCACTAACAGACATTAAACATCTGTCGACATATTCCGCTAAACAGACCTTTATGTTGGATTTTTTCTGGTCATTTATTGTGTCATAATTGTTGAAAATAAATAAATACACCACGAGATTATAAGTGTCATTGTGGTTCCAATGGATGTTGCATATTATTTGTATTACATACAGCGGCATGTCTTTATGATCTAAACATTTGTGACACACTATGTCACGGACTCGACATTCCGACATTCACTTTTAACCGACATATTACCATGTGACAAACCTTGTCAACATAACGGATTCTCTCTATACCTTAGAATACTATATTTTAAGCATTCGGGTCACAAGGTTTCTCTCTCCCCTCTCTCTCTCTCATATATATATATATATATATATATATATATATATATATATATATATATATATATATATATATATATAAACCCGCACTTAATTTAATCAGTGTTGCTTATTTCTGTGTGGATGTTCCATCTAGTAATAAAAAGTGTTGGCCTGGTTTTCTCATTTCTTTAAACGGGCATCCTGAACTATATCTCCCAGATCAAAATAAGTACTCATTTATGTATATGCTATATACTAACCAAGGCAGCTTTTAATTAAAAACAAATCTTGATGATATTTCTGATCTAATATGAGATGTTTATTCCATGTTTTCTGTAAATAAATCTAGGCTCATTCCAACTGTATTTGATATTGACTTATTACTGCTATACCGTGTACAATTGTGGTAATTGGGAGAATACACTGTACATATAAATAGGTAGATATATAGATGGATAGATAAATAAATAAATTTAAAAAATAAAAAAATAAAATATATATATATATATATATATATATATATAGATAGATAGATAGATAGATAGATAGATAGATAGAGACAGATTCATGAGTTTGGTTGAGTGAGGAATCTGTGCTCAGTCGAATGAGAATGAGATCTTCAAATTGTTCTGCGTACATAGTGTACTAAATAGCATGCTAACTCAGGGTAGATAATGATCGTACACAAATATAATTGCATCATTACGATGAAGAATTCCTGGTTTTATGTTTTATTTGAGATATCTATTTGTTACTTTCAGTAAAAACATATAATGTGGAGTTATTCACTTCTAAGATAAAAGGAGCCGCCACAAAGGCTAATGTCTACGTTATGTTACACGGTGAGAGGGGTGACACAGGTCAACATATGATGCTCAAATCCGACAACAAAGTTAAATTCAAAGAAGGACAAGTAAGCCTTGTCATATTTGAACTATTAATCAAGTAATCTCATTTGAAACTGTGTGTTAATTGGTTTTCATTTGCCCAGCTTCCCTTTATGAATTGACGATTCCCTTCAGGTTGACAAGTTCCAATTACAAGCTGTTCACCTTGGAGATATACAAAAGGTCACAGTGGGACATGATGGGAAGGATCCTAAAGCCGGATGGCATTTAGAAAAGGCTGTCATCTCCCTACCCGATGATCAAAAGATGTGGCAATTTGATTGCAACAGGTGCGCTATAGAATTTAACTCACCTGTGAAGAATATTCTCGAAGTAAAACGTTCAAGTACCGTTCATTATATTTCTAACGGATGGATATAAGTCAAAACGAAATGTTAAATCGTTAAATATATTTTCTCATTGGAAAATTATTACATATATAAATATAATTCTGTAGAAGTATTATCAGCATCTGATTGCCTACTGTCTTGACCTGATGCAATCGTAATGTCATGACTAGATCTTCTATTACTTGACAGGTGTATGTTTTTGATACATTAGGTGGCTGGATGCAGGAGAGGATGATAACTTAATTGAAAGAGACTTGGAACTACCGAAAGCCAAACCATGGAAGGCTGTGGTAATGACTGGCAAGGACAAAACTGCCTCACCAAGGTCACAGGTAGTCATCGTCGTCTACGGGGAAGATGGGAAAACGGAAGAGATCCCACTCGGTGAAGATCCTCAAAATGATCTACAATCTGGAAAGACTGAGGAGTTTGAAGTGAGATTCTTAATTGTGATTAACGCATAGACCACAGAAACTCGTGTTACAATTTTTCTAATAATAATAATGAAGTTCACTGTTAGTCAATGGCAATGGCATTCTTTAGTAAAGGATTAATGATAATACCTTAACATTATTAATAATACATAATAAGGCGGTGAAGGGTTCAGAGGTTGATGTTATGACAACATACGTAATGTAGTTAAAATGTATTTATCTGAATGAGGAATCCTTGTTTTAACTGACAGATCATGGTTGATAACTCAATAGGAGCGCTATACAAGATCAGAGTTGGTTTTACTGAAGATGCACAAAAAGAGGAACCGTCATGGTTTTTAGATAAGGTTAGGAAGTGTTTGTGCGTGTGTGCATGCGCGTGCGCGTGTTTGTATTGGTGTATATATGCGTATTTGTGTGTGTACATGTGTGTATGTGCGTTCATGTGTACGCGAGTGCGAGTGTGTGACCATGACCTTTATATTTACCTGTTTAAAATAAAATAAAACACATAATTTTGTTGGTTTTAAGATTAAGCTGATTGCACCTGAAGAAGAACAAACATACGAGTTCTCTTACAATGATTGGATCAGGGTGACTGATGAAGATGATGGCTGGACAGAAATACCTGTAGAGGAGAACAAAGACATAATGTTGCCAGGTATATACACTATGACACAACATAGAGTATAAATAAAACAAACTGTTTACGGAACATCTAGTGATAGGCGTTTCTTATTTTTTAACTAGACTTCCTTGTGTTCCAATTTTGATAGCGAATCCCTTTTGCTCATCTGCGATCATTGCATTTTGATTCGTTCATGACTTTTATTTATTCACAAATTTATTCATAACTTATTTCTAATAATTTGTTTTGATGATTCAGTTCAAACATATCCCATATATGTTTATACTGGTGATGATAATGGAGCAGCAACTGATGCTAATGTATACATAACGTTGTATGGTGAACGAGGAGATACAGGAAAAAGGAAGCTCCTGAAATCGGACAATGACAACAAATTTGAAAATGGACAGGTAATTAATGATCTATTTACATAGTCCCTCAATGCCAAATGTAAATTAGCTTTAATTCGGAAAACCATTTCATGAATTGCAACGATTTCATCCCGTATTGCATTTATTTATCTAACATTAGGAAACCTATTTATTGCTAGGTTGATAAATTTGAGCTTAAAGCAGTGGATCTTGGTGACATCGACAAGGTCACTATAGGTCACGATGGTACAGGTGCTGGAGCAGGATGGTTTTTGAAGAAAGTGGTTATCATGGATCCTAGAAACGAACAACAGTCTACCACATTTAATTGTAACAAGTACGTGTGTGTGTGTGGGGGGGGGGGTGTGCGTGTGTGTGTGCGTGTGTGTGTTTTATAAAGATAGTTAAGGCGCTGTCACAGGTGTTATACGTTCATTCAAACAACAATTATAACTCCAAAAGTATAATTAATTACCGTTAAAATTAGAGAAAAATGAAAGAAAAAACAAATTTCTAAAATAATCCAGAAGAGGAAAATCTAAATATAAACAAGAAACTATGATTTAAACAAAACCAGTCTTTGTGTCGAATACTACGGCCAAGAAAGATTAAGCCTAAAATGGAAAAATTAAATATTAATACACAGTATGAATAATGTATGTATGTATGTATGTATGTATGCATGTATATATATATATATATATATATATATATATATATATTATGTATGTATGTATATACGTGCGTGCGTGTATGTATGTATGTATGTATGTATGTATGCTTGTATATATATGTATGTATATATGTATGTATGTATGTATGTATGTATGTATGTATGTATGTTTGTATGTATGTATGTATGTATGTATGTATGTATGTATGTATGTATGTATGTATGCATGTATGTATGTATGTATGTATGCTTGCATGTATGTATGCATGTATATATGCATGTATGTATGTATGTATGCTTGCATGTATGTATGCATGTATATATGTATGTATGTATGTATGTATGCATGTATGCATGTATATATGTATGTATGTATGTATTTATGTGTGCGTGCGTGCGTGCGTGCGTGCAGTGTTTTTATGGTTTTTGGTTTTTGTTTTAT
>JAODUP010000456.1:760000-832500 GCA_025642065.1 Paralvinella palmiformis | reverse complement strand
CACATCTATCATTTGTCAGATCACAATTATATTCCGTACTTTTAGACTCAGTGACACCACAACTTGTCATCATTCCGTCCTCTTCGTGTAGAGTTGACTGACCGTCTTCGATCTGACATGTCTGTGTGGCATTATGTCTTAATCCATACTCTGACTTTGTACATGGGAGTACACGAACTACAATATCCTTAGTACAATAATGGGTACAATAACTGAGTAGAAGTACATTCATATTGTTTCCAGATGATAAAACTTGTTGATTAGGTTCCACAGAAATATATTGAACTTTTTTATCCTCAAGAATATTTAAATCTCTTTTTCTATTTTTAATTTTTTCAAGATCACCTTTAGATTGACCAAAAGGCACTTCACTTCACCGAAACGAACTATTTCACTACATCTGATACGACCAATGAATGGATTCATTAGATTTACTTCGTGGCTAGTAATGTCAATAGTAGATGTAACAAGATGTTTATAGACGTGAACAAATATTGAGAGATCTATGTGATAGAAGAACAATCTGTGCAGCTCTTCAATTAACACATAAAGTTCTCCATCCTTCAATAGACAGTGAACTTGTTCACCCAAAATAGAACGTGTCCTGACAACAGATTCTGTACTACACATACTGGTCCTGCGAGATATCTGTGTAAATAAATATGTTGTACTATAGGTATGTGACACAAAAATGAGATTGTGTTTAGAAAATCAAAAGTCATTATGATCGTTGTAATATTAATTAGATAAAATAAATTATGATATTTACCTTTGACATGATTAATATACCGCCATTTTGATGATTAGTCAGGGTTAGATAATCTGCTGTTTTTTTAACTTCATATTTGGCAATATTTCTTTCAGTAGTTTTCTGCTGTTGTTTGTCTTCAGTGATGTTATTTATGTACACTTGATCAGTTTCCTTTAATATTCTTTCATCAACCTCTTTAATGTAGTCTGTTACAGTCTTGGATGACATATAATCCAATAAGAATTCTTGTCTAACAGTTGTATCATGTTGGATTACATTTTCATCACGTGACAAAGATCTGCTACAGCTAAGCGGATTTCCGGTTGATAACATGGAAAAGACAACCTTCTCTTCACTTAAATCCGGAAGACAGTCCAAATTAATCAGTTCCGTAGTTACATCAAAACATATCTTAATGCCGACATCTTGACAACATTTAGTCAGAGCTCGAGCTTCATCATCAGTACAACTGACCGTGTCTACGTGTACATCTTTGAGAAGACCAACAGCATGTCGTATAACTAGTAGTGGTACGAGTGGTACTTCAGTGAGTATATCGTCACACCTCCTGTGTACTACGGGAACAATGGCATTGTTTATCTGCACCCATCTTATATCTACATCGAAGTCAGACATCTTTGATGTTTACAAAGCTCAGGTGATTCTAAATCAGTTTTACCTGTGATAATATACATAGCACAAATTAATGCTCTAAACATTGGTTCATTGTATTGGAATTCTATGATTATTATTGATCTCGTAGCAATATGCCGTAACATAAATGACTCATCAACACCAAATAACACAAGTGACACGTTAACACATCAACACACAACGTAGTAAAAGTAACTCCAAACACACATAACAATATATACTCACTCGACATACAGGGAAGATTTCCAAACAACAAGAATTAAGTCCTTAAAACGATGTTAGTCGTTCGTTTTGCAGACTGTCTTCAAACCGATCTTGCCCAGTATAGGTACACTACTGTTATTAACCTGTTTGGGGGAATACCCCACTAGCGGGTAACCTATCAGTGGTCTCGGTGACGTATCTATAGTATATGTGTAGTGAGAGACAACACACCACCTATTTAAAGTTTATCATCTCAATGAAGGAAGTGACATGTAATTATACCATAGATCAAGTTGATTGCAATTGAGAATTAGATTGATAGTAGTACCGAAATACATTAGATCAATCCATAATATCTGTTGGTAATTGTTTCTCTCCTCGACGAGAGTTAACATTCCTCAAAGTGATTGACGGATGGCAAACTGGGTGTGTTGAGCTGTTTAACATTAGTCCATTTAACGGCACACTTTCCATTAACATGTAGAACCTGCGAATTAAATGTTATGAATTTGAATTCTGTATACTCATTTTGTTACTATAAAAAACCAGTATGAAATGACCTTAAGTGCCACTGCGTCGGAAACTTTGCTCTATTTTCATATCAATAAATGACGTTTTTCTTTACACTATATTGTCAATCATTAAATACAAGTTATTATCAACACGTTTATGTATAAAAACCGCTGCGTTCTAATATAGTTTTCATGCATGGAAGACGGTTTGATATACTGCGGCAACTGAACTTCGAAATCGGCGCCATTTATTTTCTCGACCTTGACCTAGCCTTGTGACGTCACCAGTGCTTAGCTCTGTCAATCATCTCATATATCCTTGTATGTTTTAAGCAACAGAAAAACCATCAAAATGCTGACTTGTTGCGCACCGAACTGTCTGCTTACGGGGAAACCAAATCCTGGATACTCCCTTTTCACGCTGCCATGAGATAATAAATTTAAATTGGATAGTTGGTTGAAGAAACTAAAATTATTTCATCCCCCGCGAGACAAGTTCGGATCTGTCAATGTCATTTCAAGCCTGATTTTTTCACATTTTGTTATGGTTACATAGATGGTCATCTTTGTACAGGATTAAAAATATAAGACTAGGTCCATGTAGTTGGTTTCTCATTTAGGTAACATGGACACATTTGTATTTGCCATATTAACTCCCTTAAAATATGTTTCCTTCAAATAAAAATTAATTCCTAATGTTTGTACCACATAATGTTTGCACTTTAGTTATAATTATTGATTCAAAATCACTTGGTGCCTAATGTGAAATGTAACATGGACTATTTAATTATCTGCCAACCAATTTAGCAAGATATATCTGATTTAAGTTGATTATTTTGAACTACAAAATAACTTTTTGCCAACAAATACTTCCTTCTTGAATCTTAATTGAGATAAAAGCATTAACGTGTAACACGTACATGTTCATTTCACAAGCTAGTGAAATATGTCTATTTCAAATAGGAAATTGTCTAATTACAGCCAATAAATGAATCAAACATTGCTATTGCATGGGTATCTAATTCATGAAAATTGGGGTGGGGTGGATTATATGGATAATGTAGAAATATACAAGAAAGTATTGTTTTGTTTTGTGCAACTTGTCTCAGTAGTAAGCTATTTGTATTTATTAATTACCTATATTCAACCCCTAATTTTTGCTCCTTTATCATATATGGTTGTAATTAGACAATTACATATGTATGAGATTGATGCAGTTCAGCCCATCTTCATTGCTGTGTTTTCAACATTCATGTCATTGTATGTTTTTATTTATGGACCAAATTAGTTGTAATATTGATTGAACACTGAAGTGGAATTATTTGAATTGCCTTGAAATATACATATTAATCTTAATTAATTAATAAAAACTAGTTGAATGTTTTGTCAAAATGACTTCACTTTGTGAAGTATATGTAGATGCTTATTTTTTGTTTAAACCATATCTCATATTGACAAGGGTATATATTACTTAGCTGTCTCAATAAAATGTGTTGCATGTGTGTAATATCATTGACATGATACAGCTATGTATCAAATATTGTAATAAGAACAGAATTAAGTCATTTAATATATATATATATATATATATATATATATATATATATATATATATTATATATAAAAGGTGTGTAATGCCACAGAATCAGAATAAATATTTGAAATGTGAAAGTACTGAATATAAAAGATCTCAACTGTAAAATATTAACAGTTCATTTATCAGACTAAATAATTTCATAATATCCCTCATATACACCATCTTCTTCGGGGTATGTGTTTTTATTGATTGTTGAACCTATGATGGTATAGTAATTCTGTTTTTGGGGCCAGGTTTTCCATGAACTCAATAAGTGAACTGCCTGTATGATCTGTAAAGAATCAAACACGAATAGAGATCTAAAGTGTTCTTCGGTGAAGTGAATTTTGTCTTGGTTATTTAAATTCCAGAGTAGATTTAAAGTCTAGGATAGATCTACAAATACAATGTCTGAAGTAACAAGCTTTAAGCTGCATGTATATGTTTTGATAATTCACAATAAAATGTACATTCTATAGACGCTAGCTGTAGACATTTAAACGCATTGCTCGCACGAACACCATTCTGAAATGACAGCTGACAGCTCCCGACTCGATGTTGATTGTTCTCGGTATTTATGAACTCTGTTTCTGTGTCACCTTTGGAACTTTCAGTAATTGATTAGTCAGAATTATAATATACTGGTTCAAAATCATAAAGTGGAATATTTGAGGCTGTGACCGGGTAATTATGACAATATACAAAGTAATCCAACACAAGAATCCGGTACGTTTACATGTTGGAACCATAACCAAAAGTCGGTACGCTAAGCACTGGTGACGTATCGCTCGCTGATTGGCTGACAAATCTTGCAGCTGGAGATTAATGGCTTCAAATAATACTGATAAATCTGGTGGAATTTTACTATAAAATATGCTTTCTCGTTGCTAAATGCAAAAAATGCCAGTAGTAATCGGTAGAGAAACCCATACACTTTAAAACAGGCAGTATACGTTGGCAATAGCTAAACCTGAGCAAAGTACTCCTTTTACCTTCATACATTCATTCATTCACCCAATCACTCATTCACTCAATCACTTATTCATTTACTATTTCACACAAACACACACACACACACACACATATATGTATATATATATATATATATATATATATATATATAGAGAGAGAGAGAGAGAGAGAGAGAGAGAGAGAGAGAGAGAAACTTTTAATATCCTTTCCGATTCCACTGTTTGATTTATATTTCTGGATGTTGGTAATAAACTGTGTAAAAAGGAATTACCAACATCTAATAATAGGCAAGTGAATCATCGTATAGTCATAGCTCTTCGGATCAATTATTATGCTGGAAAGGGTTTGTCCCTGTAGTACAGGCTTGCCTTTTAGTTATTCTCTTTTTTACTTTTATGACCAAACGTATGCTTGCTCATAAATTCAGAGAAGACAGTCACCTGTGTGTAAGCCAGCAATATACAGTCACCGAAACGTTCACTGCGAAATAAACATGACTAGTACTTAATCGCTTATTTATAAATCGGAACAAGTTGTCACTGTGCTTATATACCTTAATTTAAATATAACAGATACAAATCATGTGTGACAGACGCCTAAGATTATTTCTCTTATTAAAAATAAAATAAAATCGTTAACTCAGTAATGGCACGAAAAAGTAAGAAACATAATGTGAAAAGGAACGTACGCAGTTGTTAATAATGAAAGAACCTCATACTTGAACTCGGTGTATGTATGTGTATGTTGTGTGTGCGGGCGGGGGTAGCGTTATAGTATAAGTATGACCAACACCCAAGCGATATTGATTTGTTTACGTTCTGCTGATTTAGTTTGACATGTGTGTTACTCAACAGAATAAACACATTACTGATATGGACATTTTCTAAGACGATGACACTTAAATGTGTGATAGATAATAGTCGTATTTAGTAAAAGACAAGCTTCAAGCGTCATTCATTCTGCAACATCTCATAGTCGAACCCATGGGATTAGTGTACGGCGTTGGCATATCTGAAGGGTGTTTCATCTTTGACTTCGCTTCATTACCTTTGGAGGTCGCTCGACTCATTTAGCCTACCACGTGCACAGAAGTGGCCGTAAAACATCGATCATCATCATCATCATCATCATCATCATCATCATGGGATTAGTGCGTGTGCTACAATAACTGATTTGGGACTGGATATTTATTTCAGGCTTGTATGTTTTATAACCAAAAGAAATTAAAGATAATGAATACAAACAGATAGTACATCAATTGTATATCATATTTTTAAGACGAAAAATATTTGTTTTAATATGTATTATGGTGGCTGAACTTTAGTCTATTTTCAGTTTATGGTCACCACAGAAATGTATTTCTATGAATCATCTCTGAGGTTAGGGAACCTAAACATGTTTGTTGCTACTAAGTATTAAATTTGGGACGATTAATGAATTTATATGCCATGTCTCATACCAAAATAATGAGGAGGCGGTTTATTATTATTATTATATACCATAGTTGGTATAATGCCTTTCTAAAGGATATTTCACTCAATTTAAAGCTCTTAGTCAAGATTGCGTGCTGTTTGCACTAATTCAGTGACATAATTTTATCTGTATAATGACGGAATAAGGGATCAATACATGTTTCATCTCTATTTAACGGGTGATGGGGTTTGTCCCATTTTTCCAGTAATTAAATCGATAGGCATTATCCTGAAGACTGAGAAAATGAAACGCGCTATAGTTGTACTAATAGTAAGTGAAATTACATGCATTTTTAGAGACGTGCAATTAGATTAATGGTGATACTGGGTGTACGAAATGGTGTTCGCTTGATGTGCTAATTTCTTCCGACATGAGGTTCGAGTATCAAACATGGTTCTTGATCATTATCCAGTTGACATAATAATGTTAATATTATAGCTAAATTCAAATAATTAAAGCTTTCACTGTATACTTCATATAATGTACTGGAGAAAATGAGGTATACTCTTTATTTTGCTCTGATACATCCAGTTAAGTGCTATAATAACGCAAGGAAATGTAATAAATATAGGACAAAAGAAAATAATCTTTTTTTTGTGAAATAGAAATATTATCTATGTGTGCCATGCTAATAATTCCAAATTAATACATTTAACAATAAGAACCAATCAAACTCCATATTTCAATCCTTATTTATGCAGCAGATGACATATCTCGCATTGCCAAGCATTGCTGTAACTAATGAAAAAACAATGTTGAAAACATATTTTAACTCCCTTCCCTATCTTTATATTGGATAACACACACAACACTTAATTTCTTGCTTGAGTCGTTTTCTGTAAATTATCAAGTTCTTGGGTTTAATTTTATGTTGTCATATATACGTGTGTGTTTCTGTTTCCATGTGTGTCTGTTCTTACAAATGCATATAAAACATTGCATAAATATTTGCATAAATATTTGCTTATATATATATATATATATATATATATATATATATATATATATAATATTCAGAAAAGGAGAATATTGATTTTGTATTTTGTATTTGTAAATTTTTCAAATATATATTATTTTATGGTAGCTACATCCTGATGTTGATGTTTATATATATATATATATATATATATATATATATATATATATATATATATATATATATATATATATATATAATATATATATATATATGAGAGAAGAAAAGAGAGAGAGAGAGAGAGAGAGATGTGAAATTATAATTGTTAGAAAAACCAGGAATCAAATTTCACTAATATATATGTGTGTGTGTGTGTGTGTGTGTGTGTGTGTGTGTGTGTGTGTGTGTGTGTGTGTGTGTGTGTGTGTGTGTGTGTGTGTGTGTGTGTGTGTGTGCGTGCGTAAATGCAATAGTCGTCTGTTATCATATTCATGATGGCAACGGATTATTTGGCCATATAGTCATGCGTGCATGTGCCTAATACTTAAAAAGGTTTGATAGGTTTCCTACTTTTGATGTTTGGATGTGTACCTTCTATATCAATATATATATATATATATATAAACCTGATACATGTTTGTAAATTCTTGGCCACTACCGCCACAGCAACTATTTGAATATTATTCAATGAGATGCAATATAGCATATCATTAATTAATATTTAAACACAATATCCTGCTAAGAGTTTCCCCTGGAAAATAAATTCCCCCTCCATAGAATACCTAACCATGTTTTTACTGGTACATAAAATAAATTAAACTTTATAATATGACAAATATAATTGAAACTTAACACTAAAGTAATTTATTAAGACATAATATTTTTATTAAAGACTAATTGTGAAGTATTCCATTTAATTATTATATAATATTTGTAGTATATGAATTCCAAAAAGATCTATGATGAAGAGATTGCTATAAATGTGGGAAAGGCGGGCACACTCACAGATACCGGGGGAAATTTATGGTGTGACGAATAAACCCAGCAACACAATGTTGCACTTAAAAACATTATGATAGTGCATTATGATTATTTATAAGAAACGTCATGATGTTGACATGTTATAGATTCTGCATGTTAGATAACCTTTAATCGTCACTGTTTATAAATAATATTCGCCTCCTTCCACACTGATCAAATATATATTATTTGGATATAATAAGAAACAACTGTAAATTTATTTATAGAAATTTAATTATCGATAACGTTAGAATTACGTGATATTAACGTTTATTTACGTAAACAGTAGAGTAATACAAAGCTCGCTACAAATCAACTGGATAGTTTCGAAATATATTTATAATTCTGTCAAAGGTTTTTGATCAAGAAAATTATCTTTTAAAAATTGAGTTCAGTTATATTGTCATAATCTCTAATCAAGTGAATACGACTTTTTCTAAATCAATTTCATGGGAATCACCACCGAAAGTACGCAAACACCACTTTATTTTGTGAACTACCAATCAACTTCCAGCATACTGAAAGCGCGCAATAAATGTGGAAGGTTGAAAGTTTTCCTACACCCTCGATTAAAACCAACCACATTTACAAAGAAAATAAGGTAGAGTAAAAACTTACAAGGAACAGATAAGCTCGTTATTTGCATGTGGCTATAACATATTCATATTGATAATCGATACTAGCCACTAGGATAGCAATTAAATATGACTAGAAAGATCTAATAGATCTACTAATTCTAATAGTAATACTATAAACGTTAGGAAACATAGATAAAGTGATAGACTAGACTAGAGTATTATATCAGATCTATTTCTCTCTTTTCATGTGGATTTGATCTATTTTGTACACTAATATAAATACATAATAAAGGCTGTTGTTACTTATCCGAGCATCGGAATCGTGTTCGCTGATGATAAAGGTCCGAGCAATCAGCCATCATCGGAACGATTAGTTTTGCAATCATTGTAGTCTAACAATGTTCATCAGTGTTTGATCTATTATAAATCTGAGCCATTTCATGATCGTTTTTAGCTTTTCATCGGCTCGCATAAGTGTCAGTGACGGGAGCTTAGCTGTAATTACTGCTACTGGCGTTTACTTTAATAAAGATATTAGATTAGATTAAGTCTATTACTAGGCATTGTAGTCAGATTAAAAAGAAAGTATGACATTAATTTATATTAAAGTACCACAATAGCACAAGAAAGTGAAAACACTTATTTCCATTGTGGTCCTGAATTAGTATTTCTCTCTTTTTATCAGTCTATCATTTCTCTTGGCTGTTAAGAAAATTCACTGGATCTTGGATAAATGGAAGAAGGAATTCTTTCCTAATTAACAACTAGGCTACATAGACTAGTATTTCATATCACGTGTAAATTTACATGAGATAAAATGTTGAGATGGACCTGGGAACAACCGGCATATAGGAATAAAATATTGAATTATAATTATGGTAGACAATATTTGGTTATAATTCTAGTAGACCTGTCAGATTTTTCATTTCAAACTGACACAGGACATAACTACCCAGATAGCACGTCGCTGTCTGACATCTATCACTCCATTGGTCCACTGGTGGCCAAAGGCGACAAACCTATCAGTCAATTCAGTGGCGACAAACCAATCGGTCAGTCCAACGTTGGCTCAAAGGCGACAAACCAATCAGTCACTTGCACATTTCAGCCACTTTTTAATTACTTCTTCTGTGTCAACTTCTTTTACTGAAAAACTTTTTGCAACATGGAAATTTCAGATAGCTAATATTAAATCCTTTGAAGTGATTGTAAATTACAAGTGTCATGTCAGTTATATATGTGGTAATTCTTAGATATGTGGATATATTTTAGGGGAAAATGCATAAAGTACTTTTGTGAAGCTGGATGCCGATCCACCAGTCTGGTTCTCACAAGAGTTAACCCATTTGACCTATGTGTGGAAAGAAGACACCTAATATACAAATAAACAGTAATGTTAGGGAAATGTGGTACTTTATTCAATTATTCATAATGCTAGAAAATAAAAAAAATGACACTATTTGAAACCCAATATAATAATTAAAGAAATTCTATAATAAATAATAAGATGACTAAGTACCTTGAAACTAGTGTGCTAGTGCTAGATGAATGACTAACTGTGACTGCAACATGACCTTGGAAACAAACAGAAGCAATATTTTAACATGTATACTGGTAGATACAAATTTCAATGATGCATTCACAGTGACATATAATATATATATATATATATATATATATAACTCCCCCAATGCTGTCATTAACCTACACTAAGTCATGATCTACTGCATAAAAATCCAGCTAGACTTTAACAATGGCTTCGCAAGAAATGTCTAAGAGGTGCAAATCAAAATCCTGAACAACTACACTCCCACTAATATGAAATCAGGGGGAAATGGCCACTGGTTATACAGTGCCAGAGAGAGTGATGTGAATAAATTTCATTGTCATTCATTTTCATTGTGATTGGCAACTAATCTCGAACTTTGTAGTTCGCTGGTCAGGAGCATATCTGGCACTGGTGGGGGTGCAACAAGTGATATCTCTCTTCATATGTGGGGCATCACTAATTGAAATGACGTGTGCATAATGCGTGAGGTTAGAAATAAGACAAGATTGTGATAAGAGAAATGTAAATTAATGACAATTGTGATGATAAGATAATACATTATGACTGTGGGCACACTGACACAGATCTGCATGTTGACGTTATGATATATAAAATAATATGGTTGGCTTGTGAGCACATGTTGTTCTTCAATTAAAAACATTAATTAGCTCCACTCCAGCCATTGCTACAGTAATTAGTAACTGAAAAGTTCACAACCTATACAACTATATAATTTACTAGTATATATATATATATATATATATATATATATGAATGTCAAAATTAATCATCCATAAAAGTGCCAAGATTTGCTCAATGGATATTTCCTCACCACCTCACAACTGCACAGTCTCCTGACATAAATCTAAGAGATCACGAAAAGGCATGCTTTGACATTTTTCGGATTTCATGGCCCATGATAAATAGAACGCTGTCTTTATTGGTGTCTTTTCGATGCTACAGTCTACACCCATCCCTCATAAGGCCATGTCGTACACAAACACACACTTATTTCAGCAGGTTATCACTACACCTGGTTTGCTACTTATGTTATAGATGTAATAAATTATCTTCAGAATCAACATTGCACCAATGATCCACATACAAACACATGTGACATATTCGAACACCCCAAAATTCATTTTCCCATTTACAATTTATTATTGATGTAAAATCTAGTGTATTCTCCTGCATTACAGTTTGGGTATATGCGATGTGTTGCGAAATCATCCAGTTTTGGACCTCGGTGTACCTGCAGATAGCAATATTGTTTTGAAGACTGATCTGTTCATTATGAAGTTGTGCCAAGGCTCAGCACGTGAAATTCTGACATGTTTTGTTTTTACCATGTGAGGTTGTGCATTTTATCTAAGTTGTGCCACTGTTTTGTTGTTATGTAAGACCTAATCGTTTTAGAATTATAATTTGTTAAACATTTTACGAGTGTTCAGCATTTTGCTCTTGTGATACAGGCTGCGATATATATATGTGTCCACGTCTTCCAAGAACTATCTGTTAAGTGATTTTTGTTTTGAAATGTTGCCATCACGACCAGTTTTGTTTGATGACAAAATCACGTTTGTGCCAGGACGGTTTAAGGGCGCTTTATTAAATATACATTATTATTACATATTATGTTAGGTTAGGTACATCAGAGCAATTGTTATACTCACAGGTGACAAGAAAATGTCAAATTAATACGACAATTACGAAAACACTTTCAAAAGACAGTAAGGTGAAGGTCGCAGTAGATAGATCGATATAGATATACTCGGAGGTTGGGTAGCTGTTTGTTTGCTGACTGAAATCGCTCTAGCTCACATTGCCCGAAATCACGCCCAGTCCGACTGCATTGTGCTATCTAGGTCGGGCATCGGTGTCTAGAATAACCACTATTAATTAAATATTATAAGACTAAGTTTAGCGACAGACTTTGTCCGGATAATAATTTATAGTTTAACTCATGTTTATGTCAGAACATGTCCTATATGGGTTTATACAAGTGAACATTGACAAAACTAAATAATCAATATAGTTAACCTGAAGCTTGAATTGTGTTCAATCCTATGTTAGACAGCCTCCAGTTTCTAAAAACTCAAATGTGTATCTACTAGGTTTACTGAGTTAGTCTGCCAAACAATGCTTACTGTGCCATCTAATGAGTTTTCTATCTTTTGAGAAATGTGGTAACCCAGTTTTAAAACTGTAATTCATCATATATTAAAAGTAACGTAAGCAATAATAGAAATCAATCATTCTTCCAACCGATTTCCAGAAAACAAAATTAAATCAATCTAATCAAAGAATTTTGATAGTAAATACGGTTTTTTATTTATATAATAAAATAAATGTTTTTTTTTTTTTCTTCAAATAGTAAATGCACCACTAAATTTTCTTTGTATATTAATAATTTGATATATCCTGTTATTCATATTACATAGATTTACTTATTGACTGTTACTAAGTGTGTCCCTTTTACCCAGATTCCAAGGAACACCCTGGCTTTGTACCTACAGTGGTATATACTTAGTGTTGAGCAAGCAGCTATCCAACTCTCATCTATCAAGCAAATGATTTTATTTTAACCAAAACAGCGTTCATGTTCAGAATCAACAAGGAGTTAAATTATTAGCAGTAATTATGAAATTGAGCAAAGGAATATTCCTTTCGTGTTCTTGTAAGTTGTATGATAATTGATATCCATATTTGTTATTAACCGATATTATTCTAATATTTTATTGAATCATCATGTATCCTTATTTTTCACTGATTTTATTACAACTTAAAATATACTGGAACATTCACAGAATTATTTGAAGTAAAGATCATAAACTTACTAAAACATTCATGCAGTATTAAGTGTTTCCCAGTTTTTCACTGGCTGACTCTCATCCTTTGTCTGAGAAGATTTAGTCTTTATTTTATTTTCATTTCTCATCGGAAAATAAGCTACAAAGCGATGCATCCTATATTAAAATTAACTTATTACAAATAAAGTAGGAAAACATCTGAGTGCAACTCCGTTAGGCCAACCTAAGGTCATTTAGTACATTCCGTTGATCCAGTTTTAGCATAATCCTTTTGGCTATTAGCATGAACAATAAATGTTCTTTTATCCATTGGCCAAGTGGCAGATAAATGGCCATTTGAGACGCTAACAGTTTCCACCAATAATTGTTTGTTCATCCACCACAAGAAGTTACGACAAAATAAATGGTTTCGATTTACTGTTAAATTTTAATCAGAGACCCCTATAGTGCATGCAGTAGTTGGAGCATTGTCCAGCAAACATCCAGGTTGTGGGTTTAAATCAGATTCATACTCGTGTTTGTAGGACGATTCCTGGGAAGTTGTGCCTTGACCCTATGTCCTACACGTGTAACCATGATAACATTTCTCCACCACACCTCTATTTTATTAGATAATAATAATAATACCTTAGATTTTGTAACGGGCTATTCATACTACATCATTTAGAGGTCTGCAAACAAAGCAAAAGTCCATATGCAAAATTAAATTTACAGTACAGATATATACCAGAAATAAAGGACTATCCGTGGCCACACACTTCTATCATCTGGGTTCTAGCCCAGTTGGGGTAGGCCTACATGTGAGAAGTGTTTCATCTTTCAGGTTACCGCTGTTGTCTTTAGAGGTCATTCACTCCATTTAGCCTATGGTGTGGACAATAGGAGCGGTAAAACGAAATTTACATACCAGAAATAAATCAAATTGTTTTCCACTTGTATTTGACAGCAGAAGACTTTCAGAATATTTTTCAAAAAAACAAACATGGCTTATACATGAAGTGTTCAAATGGATAGAAGGAAGTATTCAATTAAAGTGATTGACTCTCTACCTGTATAGTTATCTAAAAATTGTTTAACTACCGATATTCCATAATTATTTATTTGGTAGAAACTACCATTTGTTGTAGCAATATAGCAGTAATAACAAACCAAATAGCAACTAGTTGTAAATAAAGGTATTTGGAATTAGCACAAATTATGAAAAATATGGTTGCTAGTGTGAAACTACTTATTTTGCTGTGATAATTATTTCAGGATTCATCTGAGTGTGTGTGTGTGTGTGTGTGTGTGTGTGTGCATTGAATTAGCTTAAACTGACTACTCGGAATATCAGGATGATCTGCACATGTCATAAACATCCCAGGGAAATATTAGATTAACACAGGTAGCTTAATTTAATTTGAATTGTAACCCGGATGTTTGCTGCTTATTGCTTTAATCACTGTACTGTAGAAGCACCCAATGTTTAATATATGTTTGAACTAAATTGAATTTTTATTTTATTTAAAAAATATTTGATCGGTCAGTGGCAGATTTTATGCCATTTCGCGTACAAATGTCCTTTTGTGGATTCCACGAATCGGGGTCCAAGATCTGACTGTTATATCTGATTTCATGTTATAGTGGTCCACCTTATAATAGGGTCCTGCTGTGTGTGTGTGTGTTTTTTATATATATATATATATATATATATATATATATATATATTTGACATTATACAAATTTTTGTGCCGATGTATTTGATACTATATTGTTTTAATACAAAGCTATATTATGGAGGTGATAAAATGTTTTACATTTTGGCTTCGGTGGATGTCACAAGGTAAACATCCAAAGTTTTTTTCTTTGACTATCCGTTACCTCAATATTATAATTATAGGTTTGGTGTAGTTTTGTGAGCTAAACAAATGGTGTGCTAAATATGCTAAAGGAAACTAATCATATATATATGTGTGTGTGTGTGTGTGTGTGTGTGTGTGTTTCCTTAATGCTCATCATATTGATGCAGAGTAAATTATATAAAATTTAACTCCTGGTAGAAATCTAAAGCATCTGGAAAGTAATTAGTAATCTGAAGCATCTGCAAAGTAATTAGTAATTGAATGTAGTATTATGTTTTGTTTGTTTATTGATATTGTCATGTTTGAATTTCAGTTATGGACAAGGTAAGTGTGAGATGATCAGATCATCTGAATTCCTATATATAAACAGTCTTTTTGTAATTAAGCAGAAAAAAAAAGCCAAGTCTGAAAGAAATATATATGAATGCTATTTGGAAAGGAACACCACTTGCATATAACTGTAACATTTTATGTGTATCATTGTAGTTTTTGAAGAAGTAGGGCGCATCTACCAATTAAAAGGCTGCTGTTAGTGTTGGCAAAAGGAAGTAGATCTATACATCAGATATTATTGAGCCATTCTCCACTTCCAAGACAGAATGAAGCAAATTTGTCTGGGATACAAGAGAAAATGTTCATCTGTCTATTGCTCAGCTCATCCCAAACGCCATACGTCATCCGGGAGATGTAGTAGTGATGATGATGATGACAATAACAGTCTGACCACCTCCATGCCCACTTCTTCCTTGACACAATCACACAAGGAATGTCATTCCACTCGTCATATTATCAAGAAAGAGATAAATGACACTGATTCCGAACTGACGTACGTAGAACGGGCAAGATCAGAGAATAGTGTCTGCTTGAATAAAGACGATCAGCCAGTAACTTTGGCTTCAGTAGATTCAGAAGATGAAGATGAGTTGCGAGATCTCTTGTTATCAGCCGGCCTAGCAAAATGGGCCAGTCGGTTTCACATTGGGAATAATGCATTGGATAGTCTTATTTCATTACTGAAGACCAGTGGGTTTGGTCAATCATCATTAGGTAAGCTATATATATATATATATATATATATATATATTGTGTACGTGTGTGTGTGTGTGTGTGTCACTACTAATACTATCTGTGTGTGAATATATATATATTGTGTGTGTATGTGTGTCTGGGTTGGGTTTATGACTCATAAACCTGTTTATGACATAACAGTGTCATAAACCAGTCATAAATGCGTTTATGACATCATATACCACCATAAACTGTCATAAATCTCAATTCACTATATTTTGTGATTTAAATGTTTTTTAACTAAAACGTTTGATCTATTTTGCCTAGAATCAGTTGTGGATTATCATTATATCAAAATTAGTATATTTGCAGGTATTACAAACATGAATATATTATAAAATAATATTATACGTTGGCCTCTCTTAGTTATATCTTATCCAATTCAGTAACAACAGAAATAACCATTACTGGTTATTGTCCTATGTTATAATACACCAATATTTATGAAAAATATATACTTTTGACAGTTTATGACTGGTCTTAGAATGTATTACATTATGATTGAAGTCTCCATTCCCCCACCTTATATCCCCTTTGACTAACCATGCATAACTATTATTTAATGTGAAAGCTATTACTATTTAATAGATGGATTACTAGAATCAGATCTCAAGAGCTCTTGCCACACGGAGGATCATTAAGCGAAGTCACTGTCAGTGCATGGTCAGCCACAGATAAACACCATCACCAACCGAAGATGGCAGCGTCTTGCTCGTCATCCAATTAATGAATAGCTCTATTGCATTATTACTGCCCCCTAAGCTCTAGAAACAAATGGCAGACCAAACAGGTCAATTGATTTTGGCTACAAACAATACCGGTGTATGATTACCATAGTCTAATAATGAGGCCCTAACTTATTGTATAATAATTTAACTTTTATTAAGTTTTAATATTACAATATTAGATTAATAATATATTAATAAATTAAGCCATTCTAAAAATTACTTTTTAGGTATATCAGGAAAATATGTCACAAATTTGTTGGCTGTGCCAAATTTCATTTAAATAAAATGCTTTTGACGGTTTATAACATGATACTATCATAGTGTCATAAATTGTCATAAACATGACATCATAAACCCTGGATTAATCCATGTTTATAAAAAAATTAATGGACAACAACAAACAATTCACGTGTGCATCATGGAACTGTTGATCACAGGATTCACTAATTGATTAATTTGCTTGGATCATTGGAATCTACTTGTTCATCGATTAATTGCACAAAGAATCTTCAAAGGGAGCCTCAATTTTTTATTCCTCACTTCTTATGCAATATTAGTACATGATTTGTTCAGAAATGTTTCAACCAAACCATCAATATGGAGCACCTTGTGGCATTTGCTCTACATCCCAGTTACAAGGGTGCTAAACTCTCACCAGATCGTTTAAGCAAGTTAATGATGTGCATGATTCCATGAATCAAAGTCATACATTCAAGCTTATTAGTTTCCATAAAAAACATTTTGAGTTATAAATTCCACATTTTTAACTAATATAGACCCTTATTACAAACAAGAAACATTAATATTCCTTGTTTTCATCTGGTGGCTGTGTTTAAACTTATTTATAGCACAATATTTTCATGAAAACAACCCTGTCTAGGTTCCATGATTCAAATGATACCAGTTTAAATAATTATGTTCTCCGGCAAACACTATGTGTTGGGAGTGGACAGCTGTATTTATTGTTCATTCAAACTACACATGTAATTCATGGCACTGATTTTTATCACACTAATTTAGTAACCAGTCATCATATATAATGACCACAGACTTTTATATTTAATTGGATTTGCTGAAAAATAACAGGATATGATTGATTGTGCCAAAGAACAGAATGGCTTTTGGCATGTTCCAGCTGGTTTTTGCAACATTTACTTATTATACTTGATATTTTATCATTTAGCCTGACCCAATATGTTTTTAAATAAAAACAGATTAAAATATTTGTTTTCATTTTAGGTCAATATCATATATATATATATATATATATATATATATATATATATATTACAGTCAGTTACTAGGGAGCATCAGCTTTGTTAATAATGCATACATTATGTATGCTATCCATGTATTATCACATAAATTATATATTAAAAATATGATAATGCAATTTGAGACTGAGAATTCCATCCAATTTGTTACATGTAACTCTGCAGCAGAATAGGTTTTTGAGATATGGTCTTCAAACTTTGTCTGTTGATTGCCTCAAAAGTTTTCTTTTGGAAAATGTGAAGCAGACAAATTTTCAATTATTATTTATAATACCGGAATCAATACAAGACAATTTTCCGGATGGCCTACAATACTGTGAAATAGCCCATATATATATATATATATATATATATATATACTACTCAGTATTTATTGAGAAAAACATAATAATTAGAATCCAATTGAACAAAAACTGTAAAATTAGTAGAATATTCCAGTTATGTATAGTTAAAAGGTAATTGCTTTTAATTGGCAATTTCATAAAGTAAATAGGCAACAAGTCATCTCGGGCAATGATTGGTCACATAACACACCAATATTCCAGCAACGTGTGATCTGGCACCACTTTTTACTAGTGTGGACAAAAATATGAAATGTTTCTGTGATCACCAGACTAGTTCAGAGGGCAGCCGCTAAGATTATCTTACTGTTTACAGTCATCAATTTCCAGACCCACTTAAATACTAAAATATCCCACTTCTGAAGCAGTTGTAAGTACCACATGGGATGGATATTCTTGTTTTGTGGCCACTTTGGTGCACAAGGTAGGCTAAATGGGCTGAGCAACTTCCAAAGATAATGTGGTGAAGTAAAAGATGAAACACCCTTCAGATGGGACCACGCCATAATTTAAACTTGGGTGGTTGAGGTTTGTAGCCAACCACACTACCAGTTAGAATATGGAAGCCCCCAAATAATAAAATATCCCACTTCTGAAGCAGTACTACTGCAATTGTATTTATTTGTACATTAATTATCAAAACTGTTTCAAGGGTGC
This sequence comes from Paralvinella palmiformis, assembly GCA_025642065.1. Taxonomy (NCBI): domain Eukaryota; kingdom Metazoa; phylum Annelida; class Polychaeta; order Terebellida; family Alvinellidae; genus Paralvinella; species Paralvinella palmiformis. Next base: position 813,576 of record JAODUP010000456.1, on the reverse strand, counting down.
CTCTGTGGTCTAACTGGTAGCATGTTGGCTCACACAGATCACCACCACCTGAGTTTGAATCTCACTGTGGGCATAGCTGAAGTGTTTCATCTTTGATTTCCATTCATTACCTTTTGAGAACATCAATCAATCATCAGCAAAACTGTTTCACATATACATATATTTAATTTATGTGTAATATTTGTTCAATTTAAGTTTCTAACAGTCTGTGATGCTTTAGAAACACAGGAACTGTATAATTAAGTTTATTGTTAAATTATTGTTACATGAATTTGGCTCATGTGACTATACTGTTGATCAGGTGAGATTGTGGAATCTAAGGTAATTTGAACATCAGTGGTCATGTCATGTGTGTAAATGTAAATGTTACTGTTTTATGGCCACTTTTGTGCACAAGGTAAAATAGCCGAGTGACGTCGAAAGGTAATTAGGCTAAGTGAAAGATGAAACACCCTTCTGGCATTGCCTGGCCTGGGTTTGAACCAAGTGCTATAGGTCTGTGGCCAACCACACTAACGGTTAGGTCATGGAGACGTCTGTCTGTCTGTCCGTCTGTGCTTGTGCATTAGCAGTTGGTGGAATAATGCTAAAGAACTTGAGAATTAGAAATTTACCAGTTAATCTATGAAAGTCCTCAAATAATAATGGAGATTATAATTTATATATTCAAACTGAATATGATAATAACTAATTTCTACCAAGTTACCACAGAAAATGTTTCTTCTTATGATGTTCTTATAAACACTTAAAATAAACTGTGTGAACGTTATTTACTATTGATAATCCATCAAATAGACTTTAAACAGTAGAAACCAAGATATATAGATAATATAATTGGATTTGGATAGATGTACCTTCTTGATTCTGGTTAGTGATCACTATTAACCATAATGCATTGTCCATGTCATATTACAGCTTATTTATCTATTATAATAATTTATATACAAACAACAAATATGAATCGGTGTTTCAGCAAATTTAATCATTTTATTTTACTATGAGTATAAGTGTGTTCCTTTGTATTTTGTAGGTTTTAATGTTAGTGTTCTTAAGAAACTGGACTCTGTCATCTCAAATCAGAATGCACAGATGATAACTTTAAAGAAGATAGCTGATGCTACTAGAGGGATGGAGGAGGATGACTTAGTAGAAGATATCATACCAGCTCCCATTGATAGTGTCGAGGAATTGAATCGGTTCAACAGCAAACTCGGAGATCCAAAATTCAACAAAAAGCTGGTGATATTTTTTTCCTTGTGGTCTGACATCTTTAAGTACCAGTGAATGTATATGCAGGGTTTCCCCTGCTATATAATAAAATCAGCATCTTGTTGCTATTTCGGCGCCACATTATTTTTTATTTCACAATGTTTCATCGTCAGCAACCAGTATAAAGTGATGCCTCAAAATCACTTACATTTCTACAAGATGGCACATTTAAGATTCCATATACCTGGCATGTGGATATGGCAAAAATAGAAAAGCGTGTGAACGGACGAGAGCGCTTCCATATGTCCGGATGTGGCATACGATTTCAGTGGAGTAGCATGGGTTTTGGTCACCCTGTGCAGTAGTCAAATTAGCCACCCTCTTCCTTAAGATGACAGACCTTTGACAGTAGCAAACACACGTACATCGTATATAAAAGATTTATCTGTGGGGGCAGCGTGACTACAAATGGCACCAACTTTAAAATTAATCCATTTGAGGAAAACAACCATTACCGAAAAACTACTGAAAAAGTAATTTTGGAATTTGTCCCCATCAAACGGTTGTTCCTTAACTAGATTATGGTATGCTCCTTGTTGAAACCAGTTCTTGTTTATGTCATGCACCCACCAGCAGTGTTTTATTTGCTTGTTACTTTTTAATTGCATAAATATATATATGGTAGGTATCAGTAACAAGTTATGTTGCTCCATTTCCAACAGAGAAAGCTGCAATTTGGACTGATTAGTCATGTTCTTGGCATGGAAATCTTCGTCATATTCCTGAATAAGCATTCTAAGGATGTAAGGACAGGATATTGTTTTAATAGTAATTTTATAGGTATATTTTGGCATTTATAATGTGTAAATCCGTTTTGGAGAGTAACCGACACATACACACACGCACACCTTTTTGGGGCTGAAGACTGAAAACGCACAGGAAAACCTTTTATTAAATCACATAAATTGCATGCTGTATATAATACCTTGTGTGCCTTTTTACCCGGGGGAAACACTATATATGTCCTTTTCTTTGGTCAGCCAGCAGTAGTTTCAAATAGCATAGCATTTGGTAAAGAGTAATTCACAGTCAGTGGAGTTGTGGTAATCCTTGGGGTCACTGGAGACTGGTATGTTCTTAGTTTTGAATCCATTAACCCACCTGTAGGTCTATCATGTAATCACAGGTACATATAGCTATTAGTAGAGTATATGGATAGATTTTGTTGGGTTATTATATCGTTTATGTGACTGCAGCTGACAAATAGGAATAGTTTATTACCCAGGTAGCATGTTACCACATTGTATAGTTCTCAGCCTTTTCAATAGCAGCCACCGTCCGACGCTATACGTCATCTATTTTACAGTCCCTCGTTGCCTATTTTATTAGCAGAAAATCTGTCAGCTACTTTGGTTTTGATGAAAAAGTGGCCAAGAATGTGCCAAATACTCCATTGTTCCCAACTTTTTCAGGGGGAGCCCCTAACCATTCCAATGGAGAAGGACTACTAGCCCACAGCCAGCCCTTCATAAGATTAGCAAAGTTGCTTTTGAAATATTTTTGGGGTGATTTGCATGATTTTGTTGATCATCTTACTGGAATAGGACCATCTGACATTTCTTTGAATGCTATGCACAATGATGCTGCCTGGAATTTTAGTAAGAAATTCGAGGTAGGGTGTCTACCTTTGATTTTGATTTGTGTAGCAAAGACCGAACTCTTCAGTGTTGACTTAGGGATTTCCTCCACAGATTGGGTTTGGAAGTCTGTGGGAAAATATTTAGAAATGTACTGCTCTTCTGGTAACAGTTTACTGTTTAGTGAAAATTATTCTACTGAAGAGCAAAAATGAATGTCCCAAATGCTGTCCATTTTATTTTTAAGGTATCCACACTGATGCCGTATATCCATATTAGATGGTTGGCTAAAATTCTGATACACTTCATTTATTTTTTTATGAACTGTATTGTTAATTTTGATTAAAACCTTCTAATTGGCCAGAGAAGGGATTCCTTGATTTTTTTAAACTAATGAGTTAACATATTATAGTCATCTTAAGATCAAGTTAATAGATATGTCCTGGTTCTGAGTTAGCTGTGTGTCTGCGTTAGCTTGGCTGTAGAAAACATGATAGTTACTGGGCTTCATCACTTAGAAGATTAGATTTTGTTTCCTCTGACATTCAGAAACATGTTATTTGTCAAGTTGTGATTGCATGTGGAAAATGTCTCATCTAGCTACTCAGTCTACCCATCATATATTTCAGCAAATGGAAGGATTGAATGGGATGAATGACGATCTCAAAATATCAAAATAACACATGTTTTCCAGGACGAAAACTTACAATCCCTGAAAATGGCCTAGAATGCAAACCAGACCCTTACCTAGTAATAGTAATAGGATATGTCTCGGCTAATCACAACTCTCTTTTCATCACTGCCATCCACCACAAGTGTACGTGTTTTAAGTCAGCGGTAGAAGGAGAGTTACTACAGCATCGATGCAGCTATCGGTAGCCCACACATGGTACACATGAGACTATAACAAAATATAAATAGGACTGCTTTCACTTACTGCTGTGATGCCAATTACACTTTTATTAGGAGCCATTTAAATTGATTGGTGCAACTATTTCTACCATTACAGCTCTTATTTTTCACAATCACACTGTCATCTTTTGTCAACATTGGCAATTTTCTCAGGAGTTCAGCAAGATCTCTCCAACAACATATTATTCATAGAAGCAACCCTGGAACAGAGAAAGAGTAGCCAAAAACAAAATTAATGACCTAGTCTACCTTGAATGTAGTTCTGAATAAACAAAATAAAAAGGGGCTTGGAACCGGCTAATTCAGTTCTCAACAGAACGTGAACAATTTTCTCCCCTATTCGTCTGTTAGTGTGGTTATCAATATTTTGGTTTTCTTGTTGACAGGTTTTTCACTTTATATTTTGTAGATCTATGTGCTGAGTGCCATTGGTGGCAGCAACTGCCAGGATACTGTACATCGTATAATGAAGGCACTGGGAACGAACAACCTTTGGGGTCAATACAGTCTGAAGGGAATGAAAGGCAAGCTGCCACTGCAGGACTTGCCTGTATGTAAGGTGGTGATCAGTAAGTAAACTTATCAATGGTTCACTCTGTGTTACAGTAAACAAAATCATAATAGATCTTTTGCATGGTGCATGATTGTAAACCACTAAGAGCATTTACACTGGCCCAGAAAAACCTTTATTGATCATCATTTTAAGTAATTTTTGTGTTTTAAAAATTAAATTTTAACCTGTGTTCAAAGGTTCTGAAAATGTTTGATATGAATGAAGACTTTGACTCAGTATATCCTAAAGTCGTTACCCACTGGTTGATTGATGAGTGTGAGTTACCATAGGTCCCGAGCATTAAGGCCAACCTTGCCATTAAGCAAGATATTTTTAGGCCTAAAATATCACAATTTATGGTAGTACCATCCATTAAGCCGACCTAAAAATCTTAACTTTTCCCTGCAGTTAGATCTGTTTTCACAATTCGTTATTCATACCAATGTGTTTTGTCAATAGATCTAGATCAAGACAAATTATAACGAACTTTTACACAAACTGTTAGTGCATACGTAGGACCTCAAACTTAAATTAACGGCGTGATTAAACATTCAATCAACTGCATATGAAGTCAATGACTTAGAAATAATTAGACATATTGTCAATTACTACCAACCCTTTGATGGTACGTTTTGGTCACTAACACAGCAATAACCGAGACAATGTAAATTACCGATATATGCGGTCAGTTAGTAACTAACTCTCTATTGAAAATAAATTAATTAATCAGTAATTATCCCGTTATTAGTATAAATATGCCAAGACAAAATATGTATATGGGGGCACCCTAATGTCTATGCTGCCAAATGAATGAGATACAACGCTCTTGGGTACGGGATGTCTTGGGTACGAGTTGTCTTGTTACCAACACTGCCTACAAACGGCCTCTAGACGGCTGCTAACATTGAAATGTTTTCTCCCGATGACTGGATTTCTTGACACTGAAATAGCACCGACCATTAAGCCGACCCCTCAAAATAAGGGTCAAACTGTTGACACAAAGTCTCGGCTTAAAGTCTCAGCTACGGTACTTGTGAGTGATTTTCTAGGATAACATCTGAATCTGTCTGAATAACTCTTGATCCTGGGTTCTATCTGTGTGTTGACTGTGATTTATGAAATCTCTAAAGGTTTCTCTTTGTGTAAGGAACTACCAAGTTCCTGGTATTTAATGCACCATGTTTATGATGTGTGCATGTAGTGGTCACACTTCAGTTCTTTCCTAATATTGAGTCATATAATCACTAATTGAATTTAGAATATGAAGTAAACAAACTTATATATATATATATATATATATATAATATATATATATATATAATATTGGCAGACAACAAATTTGATTATGTAATTGTTAGCTGTTGACCAAGGACACGTGTTGCATGACACAGATTTTGGTTTAAATGAAAATATTGAGTCATATTGGCTTTGATCAAACTTTAGGTATGTTGAATAGGATCAGCTCAAACTTAAGAAAGTCATGAATCATTTCATTTGTATAAGAATTATGTAACAAGGTAGATCTACATCTAGTTAAAATTCAACCTGGAAAGTTATCTTTTGTTCCACTTTTTCATATTATAATATTTTTATGAGATTTTATGCTGTTGCATATGCCACACTGATGGACATAATATTATCTGAAATGGCAGTTATTTTACATGGCTGGCTACCTCAAATGAAGGAAATGCATATGATCTGTAATTTGCTGCTTTACTGTAAGGACTAATCCAAACAAATTTAGAATTTACAATGGATGGCAAGAAAACTTTGCCAGTTGCCTGGTTGTATGAAAAACTGTTTCTGTTATATAGTGCCACAGCTGGGAATCAAACCTCTGACCTCCCTCTGACAGAATATCCTAGAGTGAGGAGTCCCACACTCTAACTGATGAGGCTATAGTGGCAGTACATATGTGTTCTATAAGATTACTGATTAACAAACTTGATGTTCGTGAGATATTCCTTAAGTCTAAACTATAGGCAAAATATGAAGTAGCTAGAAAATGTTATTTAGATAGTTTGTGAGGGAAGGTATCAGTTATTTGAATAACATACATGGAGTATGATTTTGAATATCTGCTACATTTATCATTGGTCCTGGGAAAGTATGGGATGCTATAAATGTGTAGATGACCAGTTTAAATCTTCATTTATTCATGAATTAGATGTGTAATTTATTCAAAATATTTTACTTAGAAGAAGATGCTGATGAGCATGACATTGTCACCTCTCTCTCTCTCTCTGTTTGTGTGTGTGCGTGTGTGTGTGCATTGCTTTATTTTTAGCGTGCATTATATGATACAACATACTTATTTTTCAGAGGCTTGTCTAAGAACCCATCCCAAAGTCAAGTTCACTGAAATAGAAGGGGCAATAAGTGGAATGTTGAAGTATGCACCACGCAGACAGGGAGGTTACAAGGTATTTATATGTACTGAAATATATATCTGCTCTCTTGAGGATATAAATTTGAAATGTAATTCATAACAAAATAGATTTAAATATAATTTGATATGGAATTTTATATTAGTATTACTTAGTTGAACCAAAACACCAAAAAATTCATTTTGTAAATAGTAGATTCTTATTTTTAATCTGGAAGGTCTTGTTTCACAATTATGGTAATTGTTTTCAAGATAGCTCAAATATGTTTCATAAACAAACATTTTTAACTTGTTCTGTTAGTGCAGTGCTAAACTCTGACATCAGATGAATACAACGTCCACATTTTAAAGCTTCTTATAACAATTTCTTTAATATCTGAACATGTTTATTCCAGTTTAATCTTTTTATCACATTTGCCAACCTACGATTTTAATAAGCCATTCTTCGGCTTCATTTATCAGTCACACAAACGTACTGACACGTGTCCACAGAACTGAAAACTGAATGCCGCCATTTAATTTGTTATCAATAGGTATTTGAAATTGAGATTTATTTTTATATCCCGTATAATATTATTGGTCATTGTAGCTTTATATTATGACCATATTTTTATTGAAGTTTCAGCAACAACTCAAGACCGAGGTCTCAGCCTTATCAATTGGAGTGCCATTTGAATCATCATCTGAAGAAGATAGAATAAAGCCTTTGTCTATGATCGACTGCTTTAAGAGGTCACCTGGCTCAGAAGACTAGCAAAAGGGAGTGTCTGTGCTATTGTTTGATAACAAAAGACTCGCTATAAAGATTTCTATGATTCTGTGTTGGGTAACATTTTTTATTTTGTTATGATTGATTTTGGATGGAACTGGTCTCGGATAGTAATTGTTATTTTGTTGTCGTGTCTATGATACATCATTCAGTGACTAGTTCCGTGTGTTGTTCTGTTCTAGCCGATCTCGTTTGCTTCCAATAAACATTCTAGACATTGAAACTCAGTTAATTTTGTCTGTCCAATGTGAATCGGTAAATGCAGCGTTGTTTCTAGGATGCGTTTTTGCAGGATTCCAGTGATACTTTAACGTATGGCACAAAATAAAATTACCCCTGCGCCCCAAATGGCGCAAAATAAAACCCCATGGCGCAAGATTGTACTTGTTGTGCACCTTAATGGTCTCCTCATCGCATTAGCTTTAATAATGCCATACCACTGGTATAGCACTATCAGCAGAAAATGGGTCATGATAAATGCCAAATATTTATCATCCGATAGTTTCCTGATCTGAAATAATATCAAAATCTACTGTTATAGCCATTTCAAATGTCATATTTATAAATATTACTGAATATAAGCCATGCTTGAAGGATGGGGGAAATTTTTGTAGGCTGGTGATCTTAGCTGGTAAACCTCCATTTTGCATTATGATGGTCACGTGACTCAAATACTCTCCTGATTGGCCAGTTGTCTTTATTTACAGTAAATAAAAGCACATGGTCTTGTTTATGTGGTGGATTTATCTGTCCCTTTCCTGTTTATTTGATCACCCTGCTTTTTGCATTTTATGTTAATATTATGATATGGATTTCATATATCATATTAACTGTATTCATACTTTGCTGATGGAATTATATGCAGTTTTTGGTAACTTAATAATTGTGTTTCTACCTTGATCCTCTGTCCATCCACTGTTCAGTGTGAGAGCCAGTTCTCCTCTATGAACAGCGTTAAAACTTTGTTGAGGAACTTCCCATGGTCAGGGGCTAGTGAGATGTAGAACTATTTTTGAAGCATTTCTGTAGTCTTATTTTTTCATGTTACAGATATAATTAGGTAAGTGATACGCCTACATTTAATTATGCTTACACTGTAAAACTATGCGTATAAATACCTCAAATAGGATGGGAATGTCATCATTTTCAGTTCAAATATTCCTGGGTGTATGCGTTTTTACCCTAAATGGTTTTCATGCCAAGTGTCTGTGTTACATTAAAATCCCCCACATTTTTTAAACCTATGGGGGAGCTCCCCTACATTGGCTAGATCCTATAAGCAACAATTGATATATATAACTGTAGCCATCTTGTGCTTCAGAAAAAATATTACTAGATCTTCCTAGTTGATTTATATTATATTTTGTGTAGCATCAACGGATATTTTGAAACGGTCGTCAATTTTTAGTTGAAGAGTAATCTTTGTTTCCTTCAGTGACAAGCAAGTCTTTATTAGATCTCTCAATAGTTCAGTGCATGAGCTTCGGTGACCAGTGATCTTAGTATAAAATGGATTGTGTGCGGTAGTATGATTTAGTTATTGTATGTGCTCCTAACTACATTGTGCCGTGTTTCTTCTTTAATGTGATAATTTGACATTAGTATTAGTGTGTTTTAACTCCCCAGTACTTTTTTTTTAGCTTATGTATATATATATATATATATATATATATATATATATACACATTGCATCAACTAATTTGAAATGTAAATACTTTGCTATATAAATACATGTTATGAATATTTGTTTAAACATTATTTTGCTAATGATATATGTGTGTTCATGCAATATTGAATCAGTTATAGGGCAACATTCTGGCATTGCTTGCTTAAATTTGTTGAACAATGTTGTGAACAATACCATTTCTAACTTTGTGTCAGCTATTTCTGGAAGTCTACAGAAATAAGTCATTATTCACGGCCATCATTCCAACAATATGTCATTGTTGTTGGAACATAATTTTCTTCACAATAAATACATTCTTTATTGTCAGTAACATAGAAACGTTTGTTTATCATAACAGAAAATGGCATCGATAAGTTTCAAACTAATTCATCAATAGAAAAGCGATCATTTTGATCCGGGTTTATTATTTTAAAAATATTAAAGATAACATTTATTCTAAATCTGACTAAAATTATTATATTCACAGCCATTTCAAACTGAGATGTGCATCTATTTGTTTCCTCACAGGTTTAGTCAGTTGGAAGTCGGTCTCCTTGTCTGCTGTTATGTTAATGACATTCCTCGTGTTGTCATGAGAAGAATTATTTGTAATTATTTAGAAGGAAGATATACAATTGATTTGGGCGCATTTGATATACTGATGCCATGACATTGACCCGATTAACCATCTTCCATTTAAACAATGTTAAATATCATAAGTCCAGAATGTGGATGGTATCGTTAATTATGTTTTACTTCGGCGTTCATACAGATCTTCAGAAGGGACTCCGAATACAGATCTCCCTTTCTTATGGCATTTTGAACAAATTGTACTTATTTATTATTATGATTTAAATAGTCTTGATCTTAGAACATCGGGAAGTGTAACAGCGACGTTATTCCCTGGCATTGCTATAAATCTTGGCCAAACCATACTAATAATAGTGACCAGAAAAGAATGATCTTATCCTGTATCTGGACTTGGCATAAACAAATATTTAATATATGTTTATTAACATTGCTTCAATTTTTTCTAACTAACATGTACTTCCAGACAGTTTCCTAATTCGATTCTAAGAATACAAATGCTATTATTGATGTGTGTATGTGTACGTTCTTTGTGAAACAACTAATGAATTGTAAAATTTCTGTTTTAGACTATAACATACAAAATTTATATAGCGCCCTATATAACCTGTAAGAAGGTTATTCTAAGGCGCTTGTCAATAAATAATTCATATGGATGTAACAGATTTACATCTTAAAAAATACATAATTCTTTCCAGACAAATACATAATATATTCAGCTAGGAAAAGCTGATACAAGAAGATTAGTTTTTATCTTCTTTTTGAAGGTATCAAGGTGGTGCAGTTTCTGCTGGTTACTGGAAGATTATTCCATAATGTAGCAGCAGCCTTTCTGAAACATCTATTACCGTATGTCACTCCACGTGTTGTTGGTAGGGCTAAGAATGCTCCAGACTTGGATCGTAGAGACCTTGTCGGCTGATACGGTACGACAAGTTCCTCTAAGTACTGAGTGGCAGTCCCTTGAAGTGCCTTAAAAGTGTACATCAAAATCTTGTACTACGACCTATATATAACCGGAAGCCAATGCAGGGAGTTCAAGACTGGTGTTATATGTTCTCTTTTATGAGTGCGAGTGACTAACCTGGCAAAATAATTCTGTACTTGCTGTAGCCGTGTCATCAGTGTGCTTGGAAGACCATGCAGGAGAGCGTTGCCGTCATCTAGCCGATGTTATCAGGGCGTGTGCCAGTGTTTTGCAAGCATCCAATGTGATGTACCGCCTGATATGATCAATATTACGAATTTGGTAATAACAGGCTTTGGATATTGCATTTACTTGCCTCTCCATAGTCAGGGATGTATCAAAATATACTCTTAAGTTCTTCACTGACGATGCTACAGAAACAGTATTCTTTCCTGCTTGAAGCCGTAATTCCTCATTTATCCCAACCTGATGTTTTGGCTTAAAGATAATGAGCTGTGTCTTTTCCCCGTTTAACTTAAGCATGTTTGCACTCATCCAAGTACTGATATCAGCTAAACAAACTTCCAATTTATTTGCAACGTCGGACCAAGTTGTTTTGGGCATGATCGCCATATAAACCTGGGTATCATCTGCATAACAGTGGTAGAGCAAATTATATCGGCTACATATCGCACCAATTGGTTTTGAATACAAACAGTACTTGCGTGGTCCAAGTACCGATCCTTGTGGTACCCTAAAATTCTGGGATATGTCACTCAGATAAGACTTGATCCAGGAGAGGGCACTTCCGGTTACACCAAACGAATGCTCAAGGCACGTTTGAAGGATCTTGTGACCTATGACATCGAAAGCAGCAGACAAGTCAAGCAGACCTAATGCTGCTATACACTTCCCATCTAAAGCTTCAGCAATGTCATGATGGACCTTCAGGAGCGCGGTCTCTGTAGAGTCTATCAACCATTTTCTCCAACATGTGTTCCCCCGCCCCTCCCCCCGTGTTCTCTATAAAACATTATTGATAACAATGAATTCCAAGACCCAATTAACAACCAATTAGTCATTTATTTATATCTAATTAGAACAATTTATTTTAATTAGCAATGTCTGCCCATTTATCCTACCATGTGTGTACAAAAGTGGCCGTAAAACATCAATCATTAATCATCTTTAATTATCAATCATCAGTCGGTGATAACAATTTTTAAAAGTAGTCGTTGAGAGAGTACACTGTTTATCCTTTTTATTTGTACAGCGCCTTTGAATGGCTCCTACTAGTAAGGGCGCTTTATTAAATATACATTATTATCATGGGCAATAATTAATCATTAAATATTTAGCCAAGAAGGTCATCAATTCATAGGAAAATTAACAGATAGTTATATTATTCCGTCTTGTAGATCTGTACAGCAGTACTTGACCAACTGTACTCAACGAGAGGACAGTGATACCAGTATTTCAAAGCCTCTATACTGTATATCCAGAAGATAACTACTTGACAGTTCAATAAATTGTTTGATGTGAAAGACAATGCTCGTATAATGACAAGGATTGATGTTTTACAGCCACTTTTGTACACATGGTAGGCAAAGGGGCCCATCGACCTCCAAAGGTAACGAAGCGAAGTCAAAGATGAAACACCCTTCAGATATGCCCACGCCGAGATTCGAACTCAGATGGTCGTGATCTGTGATCCAACGCGCTACCGGTTATACCGCGGAGGCGCCCAGGCTGATATAATAAGATGTCGGGTATAATATGGTAGCCTCATTATCCCCTCATATAATACTCCAACATCTGTGTCCTGGCTTCACAGCACCCTCTGTGGTAATTCTACGGAGAAGCTTCCATCTAGTTTTATAATAGTTGTTCTAGTTCATTTGTTGTCATTACACAATCTTATATAGAATTGATAACTGGTGAACTTCTAGAGGGAGCATTCGACAGTTTATTGCCTCCAGCTGGTAATTCATTACTCAGTTGCACACAGACACACATACAAACTCGGATACATACCCCTATTGAAAAGATACCGGATCCGGAGCTCATCAGGATCTCGGCCGTAATTAAAGTTTCTCTTTTAGGTTCAGGTCACTTTTCAGCGTGTCAGACTTAGTTATGTCAGTATCATATCACGGTTACTAAGTATATAAGTTAAGAACTAATGCAGGCACTTTAAGACAAAAAAGTCAAGTCAAAACTTACTTTAGCCATACAAAGTTCATGTATATAAATATATATATATATATATATTATATCGTTTGAGAAAAGACATCACTTTTGTATTTGAAGATACAGCGAGCGCTCTATTAGGAGACCACATCTGGTCTTTAAACACAGATGGTTTTTTAAAGTACATGCTGCTCCTAGTAATGTTTCATTGATCTTCAAGACAGGGTTTTCTGTATAAAGCATGTGGTCTTTCGTACATTTGTTGGTTTTATTTTTTTGGTTTTCTTTCTCTTAATAATTAACTACCGGGTTTTTCTAAAGAATATTTATTTATCAGAAACAGATGTTTCATAACAATATTTCCTACAAAGAGTAAATCAGCTCACCACAAAGTGCTGCAACCTGGCGAATATATTCTTTTTTGAACAGGGATAAACGGACATTTGATATTATATATATTAGTGTTGGTATTCCCCCCCCCCCCAAATCATCAGACACCAGGTCTGGCAAGTCCAAAAAGTTGTCAGCCTTGATGAAAAGTTGCCAGCTCGGGTGCCACAAGAGAATTTCAACATCAAATAAAAGATTCATTTGAAAAGTTTAACCGCTGGATAATAATAATCTAATTCAGCATCGTCTGAAGCTGAGGTACTTGCAACCACTGTCATGTCTGCCTGGCCATCCAATGCTGCCTCCAGTGCCTCTTCTACTCCATGGGTCTCAGGAATAGACCTTCGCCTACGTGTCTCCATAAAGTTTGGCCTTCCGTTGTGGTGTAGGTTCCACTTGTGAATTAGGGCGCCTCCGTGGTCTAGGGGTAGCGCGTTGGACCACAAATCACTACCACCCGGGTTCTAATCTCGGCGTGGGCATATCTTCATTACCTTTGGAGGTCGCTCGGCCCATTTAGCCTATCATGTGCACAAAAATGGCCGTAAAACATCAATCAATCATCATCATCATCATTCACTGGTAAATTGCCTGGTTGGCACCAAAGTCAGCAACGTTAACGGAGTGCAGCTGAATTGTTATTAGCATCGTCATGGTGCTGATTTCAGTTTGTTCCGATTCTGGGACTTGGTCATTTTCATCTGGAAAAATCCTCGCTCACATTCACAGATTCCTGCTAGCAATGACATAATCAAGTCAATGACATCCGGTATGTTTGGGCATCGAGTCCTGTACAAAATGTAGTACATCTTCTCACGTCATTTTCGAGAATTTCAGTGTTCTCATAATAGCATCAAAAATACCCTATACGTTAGTCTCGCAATCGACGATACCGAGAAAGCTCTTATATATATATATATATATATATATATATATATATATATAATGTCATTATACACAAATGACATTGTGTGTCAATACGTTTAGTTCATCACATTCTATGATAGGATATAATATAAGCGGATCACAGTCGAAATACCTCAATAGTAGTCATCCTAGGGAACTATAACGTCCCATTGTATTACCCCCACCGGAGGCAAACATTTAAAGGTTGAAACTTCCCCTTATTTACTGAAAGATAAAAATGTCCTCGTGTATATAAATATTTATTAACCGTGTATACAAAAGTTGACCCCCAAGACCGACCATCAAGTTTTTGTGGTTGTTAATTGTCATTATAATTACATATCTATTGTAGACGACAATAGGCAATAAACTGCTCATATCTAAATAGTTATTAGAGTTGTTATTATTAGACATTATTATTATTCATTCATTCGTGAGATACAAGACACCTCAATGTTGATAACCAAGAAGTTAATCTCTAAATTGGCTTAGATTTAGACACGTTATGATATTGATGAGTCTCTTAGGGATAACATCAATACGTTTGAGTATAGACTAACCTTCGTAATGTCTTGATAGCTTTTGTGATGTTGGTTAAAACTAAAGGTCACCGAATCGTTTATTGTATTTGTCTGTTACAGCAATCACGTCAATCAATGGACATTGTTTGAGAAAAGACATCACTTTTGTATTTGAAGATACAGCGAGCGCTCTATTAGGAGACCACATCTGGTCTTTAAACACAGATGGTTTTTTAAAGTACATGCTGCTCCTAGTAATGTTTCGTTGTTCTTCAAGACAGGGTTTTCTGTATAAAGCATGTGGTCTTTCGTACATTTGTTGGTTTTATTTTTGTTTTGTTTTCTTTCTCTTAATAATTAACTACCGGGTTTTTCTAAAGAATATTTATTTATCAGAAACAGATGTTTCATAACAATATTTCCTACAAAGAGTAATTCTTAATGCTGAAATGTCTGGAACTCATACAGCTGTCACATTTATTAGCAAAGGGTCATAAATCCGTTTCCATCTCATCGTTTGCTATCTGTTTTCGCCATGTTTCAAGCTAATTGAAACAACTCATCATATGAATGTAAATATACTTCACTGAATATATATATATATATATATATATATATATATATATATATATATAAGAGAGAGAGAGAGAGAGAGAGAGAGAGAGATAAAAGGGGAAAATACAGAACAATTCACTAAAAATAAATGATTGAAGTAAAAAGAACTGAACACAATTTGTTCCAGTTAAACATTTAATATAATCATTCGGTAAAACTGACCTCTAGCAAGCAACAAATTACAATCATTAATCAAACATCGTTCATATTCTTCAATGTTGAAATCGATATCATTATTGGGTCGAAGACAAAGGAAGACCCTAAACAGTAACTCATCATAACCAGATATTCTAAGACGGTGACCTATATCGAATTACTTACAACATACGAGAGTGACGACGACACCGGCAGTTAAAACAATAGATAATTAAATCACTCGCGTTTGTTATTGATAAAGATACAAAACTCAGTTACAAAGTATGAATGAACACAGACATTCACACCAGACGTCTGCTGGATACAGATGTATCTTTTTTTATGTTTGACATTTACAATTCACTCTTCTTTCGCTAAATACGTATCTCAAACATAGTACAACTCGAAATGTTATTGGTTAATGTTAGTCTCACTGGATACTAATACGTCACTAACTACTGTCTTTAGGTTTTCATCAATTCTGTAAATTTTCTTCTTTTTTCAATATGTCCAACACATCAACATTACAGATTCACAACCAAGATGGCGTTATTAAGCTGCCTTGGTTGGTTTAGATAATGCACAAGCCACATAATAACAGTACCATATAGATAAAATACAAATAAATATATATATATAGTAAAACCTGTCTTGTGAGACCACTCTGGACTACTCTTTTAGACGCGGGTGATCTTTTGATAACATGTGAATAGGGACAGCTAATGAATTGGAGGAGGCGATCCTGGGGGAAGGTTGGTTCATTAAGGCGAGTGATAGTCGAGATAGGTTATAATGTATGCAAAACGACCACGGAGGTGCACTCTAACCAAGACACACACACACCGACACACGGACAAACTGCCAAATATCTGCGAATGTGATAGGTCGAGGAAACATACGATGAAAATCCTAGTGGAGCAATCAGTTACATTATGTTCAGTTTGTTGTCAATGTTGGGATCACGACATACAATGACAGGACAATAGGCATGATGTACCAGGTAGTCAGAGACACTACCTAATAATGTCTTACGGACCTGACTCAGACCTCGCGAGCCAACAACAATCATGGCAGCGTTCTCTTTCTTCGCTGTATCAATAAGGATCTCACCAGGTCGATGGCCAAATATTGTCGTAGTTCGGCCGTTAACCTGGCGTTAGGAGTAAAACAAAACAGCTGTAGAATAAAGTTAAGGTCAGCATGGCATAGAGATATCGGAATAATGTGTCCGCTTTGTTTGTCCGAAGGAACTTTAACCGGTAAATCGTTTCAAAAATATATTTAACTTGTAGGTAAATTGTGTTTACGTTGTTTTCTCTGAGGAACTGTTCAAATCTGTCTTCGACCTTCTTAGCAGTTTCTTTGCCATCTGCGAGCATCTTTTCGTATTCTTCTGGAGTCGTGGATTCTGAAAGGGAAATAGAGTTTCGGTGACAAAAAGCCAGTAACAGACAGGTGAAGGGCATCTTAAATATTCCACCATCATTTTTCAACGCCTCTCTCTCTCTCTCTCTCTCTCTCTGTGTGTGTGTGTACAGTTTGACTGTATGTTTGCTGAGCTAAATATCCTGAACATCAATTTGAATACAGACCAACTTAAACCTATAACTTACCAGAGATACACGACAGTGGCTCCATACAGTGAACAAGTAACAGGTCAAAGTTCGGTTTATATAAAACCCGGATGTACCCTGGAAAATTAGAAACAGTCTAGTTTCATGAATCAGTTGAGGCTAATTAACAAGAGCCCCAGATTTACATTTTGTAAAATCATATAAGGCAACGTATTTGTGTAGGGCGAGTTTCATAAAACAATATAACTTGAACATGTAAATAAACCTGCTACTTCAACTGGAGTTCAATGGAAAACTAAACTTTATTGGTTAACTAATAAATTTATACGTTTATTCAACATCACACCGTTACACTACTTTGTTAATTTAAATTAGCACAATGTTCAAAGGGAAAATGTCAGAAGTACAATACTTATTGCCAACACTGAGGGGAGAAACACTTGTGGGGGCGGTGAAGTCTTCATTCTTATATGAATGATGGGGATGAAGTGTGTATAAGGCCCCCCCCCCTCCAAAAAGCATTGAACACATCGGGACATAAAATAACCTCAAACACATTTATGTACTAAATAGACATATAGATTTTGGGGGTGATGTCACACTGAATTAAATACGATCACAAAAATTAACAAAAAGTCCACATCACCCCCCCCCCCTCTCTCTTGTGTGTGTGTGTGTGTGTGTGTGTGTGTGTAGGGAGGGAGGTGGGTGCTCTAGGTGCTGTGTTCATCACAGACAAGTACATTTTGCCAACCCCAACCCCCTCTCATTACCATATACATAAACCTAGGCCATTAGTTGGACATGTATCACTGTATGTGTAGCATCTTATATTCGGTCGATCTTATTTCACGGATCCTCTGATATAATTGTGGTTTTTAATAATGTAAACAGGTATGGCACGCAGTATATAGACCCTCCCCCAAGTTAGTGGTCATCTCTAGGTATAGAATATTTTGTTGGATGAATTTCAGTTGAAGAATAATGGAATATTCTTTAATACGATAAAGTACCGAGTGTCATCAAGTTTATAAAGTAAATACTTGTAAATCATCCATATTACTTGCGAGTGAGTGAGTGAGTGAGTGAGTGAGTGTGATTTATTTAACCTCAACACTGGTCATACCAGGGATAATATGTTTCCCAGGACTCCATGATATGGTAGTAGATTATGTTATAGTTGAATGATTTCACATCAAATTTTATTTACATCGTTTAATCTGAGAATCGACCACACGTTAACCAGACGAAATGACAAAGTGGCAACAACCAGTCGATGGAGAAGATTAGTTAATGCATTTTCTACTCTAAGGTCTTCTCTGAGCCATTAGTATCAGTCGACACATTAACATAAGACCTTAGAGATAGCAGTCAGTATTTTTTTCCATATTGTGACACATAGACAGTTTAAAACATTTTTACGAGACCTAACACGACTATCTGATCAATTGTCCTAAGATTTCTTCCCATTAGTATATTTTTTCCCATTAACCCAATATCTCGCCAATCTACGTCAGGTGTAGTTTATTTTTACAGTAATGTTTGTCATCTATATGCTAATTATTTTAAGAGCCGCCTGTTCGGAGAACGATGACATTTCTGCATTCTGCTCATTAATCTAATCTTCCTGATGGATGAGTAAACTGTGCCTTCCAGACATTGGATAAGACAAGGGCCTCCTAAATATGGTAGTAAAGCCATAATAAATAAAGAGGGGTGTGAGGGGGGATAAGAATTTCATATATATATATATATATATATATATATATATATATATATATATATTTTTGTGTGTGTGTGTGTTATGTGTGTATGTGTGTATGTGTGTATGTGTGTTGTGTGTGTGTGTGTGTGTGTGTGTGTGTGTGTGTGTGTGTGTGTTGTTATACATATACCTGAAATATTTCAGGTAATATACATATTACTTGATTATACAGATTAACTGTAATATATATATATATATATATATATATAAAATAAAATATATATATATATAAGAGAAGAGAGAGAGAGAGAGAGAGAGAGAGAGCTGACAAACCATAAACATCTTTATATTGTGCAGAATATCCCAGCGTCATTCTACTAGCATTCCTAGAAACGTTGCGTGTTAGCTAGGATAAACCTGGCCCCGAATTGTTTATTAAGAATGACTGTCTGATTATCCCATCCCTACGATTCCCCCCCCCCCACCCCCGGCTTGGGGGGAGGGGGGGGGGCAAACATACGAATCCGGCGTACAGTGTTCGTCCATATCATCAAACCAACTCGTTTATCACAAGCCAAATACGGCATACATAATGCGCCCATTTTTTGCGCGTCCTCTTCAATTTTATAACACTCGATATTGGTTCTGGGAAGCGCCTACCATGACAGTACCGGGTCAACGAGTGCCGGGAGAAAACCACGTGACCAACTAGCAAAACATCAATTGTTATTTAATAAAGGAAGGAATCGATTAATCGAGCTATCTAATGCAGCGGTGTCTCGTTTAATCAGAATTCGATTAACTGGATTATCACAAACGTGCGCGCCACCACGCGCACGTTATTTGCTCCATTAATCCGGATATTTATAGCTTACGTTTCGACACGTGGTGACATTTTTCTCATAGCTGTATATCATAGTCGAAATCTAGAACCACGGCTCTAAAGATTTGACAGTTTTTGTTAGGATCATAAATCTTATACATATTAATATCTGCCTACATTCTGGTTAGAGCAAAAGGCGTTTCTATTTGCCGACTTTTATGGACCAGTACAATCTGACACTGATGTCAAATCCTCCGTGGAGTACAGCATTTCCGGCTGTCACAAATAGGCGCATAATCCAGAATAACCAATGCTGGCCCAGACACTTGCAGTCACGCATGGCAGTGTCATAGCGCTGCGCACGCGAAGAAAAAGCGGGAAAACACGCTGTACTCAGTTAGTGGACATGAACTCAGAAACTCCATATTTATAATCAACCACTTTAACCACCGAGTAACTTTTTTTGGTGAATGACGTGGATGGCAAAACCGAGATCCAGATTATTCCGGGAAATGTTTACGTTTATGACGTCAGAAATAATTCCCTTGTACAGAATGGTACGTCAACCTATTGTCCTTAACGCAACCCGAATGAATATAATTAAAGATGATAACAGCAATCCTGAATTATACATGAACGACATTGATTCCCATCCGATATAATGGTCTGACCGACCACTCTACTATTTATTATGATACAACATACTGGATCCTTCCCTCTCCCCCCCCCCGCACAGGAGGGATGTTTACCATGTCAGTTGAGCAATCCAGTTTGAGATTGATCTAGTAATGGGCTAATTAATCTAATGGCATAGCATGCAGCAGAATTATCACACTGATAAATATCACGACCTTGATTGGAGGTCACGGATCAGATAACACCTAGTTAGCTAGCTAGATGACGTGTCACGGAGTCATGACCGGAACTGAATTCTACATTAAGAATACCCATTACCAACAGTAGATAAAAGTTACATATTACACGTAAATAAAACATTCTACATAGACCATCACAGACATACAGTAGACCAATGTAACCATAGATGTAATCCCATCGGCTCCGGTATAACATAAATACATCCCGTGCTATTCATTAATATTGCTGCAGTTGCTATTCGACCATAATGACATATGGAAGCTACCTGATGATAATAAAAAGTTATCAGTCTGAAAAAATGCTGCCGGCAAAAACTAAATGTAATTAAAAATGGTTATACACCAACCAGTCGATTACATCGGCGTACCAAACTAAGGACTGTTCGTATTGAGTCATGCATTATGTCACTATGTCAGTATCCACTCTCGTTCCAGAATATATCAGATTTAGATCTAACACGATATTGGTAACATTATCCGGGTTTACTGAAGACTAAAACTTGCAGTTTTTATTCCATATTTCTTTACCATTGTATTTTAAGGTAAATTTTTTACACTGTAAACCTTTATAACCAACGACTAAACGCGTTCAATAGACAACTGAAGTGACTTGTAAGACTTGTTGGAACCAGATTGTTAATACAGATCCTGAATGTAAGAGGCGCCGTCAAGGAACAGCTGGAAGGGATTTATCGCTCCAGTGATGTGTAAACTGGTATCCGGACATTTAGCCAACGGACACTTAGCCAACGGACATTTAGCCATTATTTGCAGGGGGGACATTTAGCCAATATTCATTTTTTTATCTTACCTATACATCATTACATGTATATTGTTATATTTTTTAGTTTTGCATGCTCTGTCAATATTATGTGTTGTTTATGGATTATTTATTAACGGTTATTAACGTCATGTAAAAACAGTTTTTTTCACATTGACTTGTAAAAAACCAAATTTAAATAAAATGCTGCTATAAAATAGTCAAATGATAACAATATAACAACATCTACTACAACATGACTGTAATACATACAATATCTAATGCAGCAATTGAATTAACAGACTAATCCACATTATGATAACCCAACACCCAGTCTAGTTGGGTGTAGGACAGTTGCTCACCGGGACACTTGCTCACCAAGCAAATGAAAAAGGGAACACTTGCTCACCGTAAATTTTTAATGAGAGAAAAAATGCAATAATAAATTAATTAAATAATCTCTGAACTTTAATTCCCTAATACTTGGTAATATTCATCCCAATAATTATATAGGTTATAGGATTCTAATAAATATATTTCTGAATTAAAAATCTTTAAAAAAAATAATTCTCATTAAAAATTCACTAGTGACCAAGTGTCCACTTTTTCAGTTGCTTAGTGAGCAAGTGTCCGTCTAGTTGACCCCCACTGACTACTTAACTATATCTGGTATGCGGATAATTACTACTTGTATATACAGTAGATAATCTACTAGTCTCAGAATAATCCTCTATCCAATGTTGACACATACATGTATTATAATGTTGTTAAGATTTGACTTCATAGCCCGGCTGACATAAAATAGCGTTAAAATGTGACTTCGTACAATGAATTGGATAAAATTTAATTAAATACACTGTGACGCTTGAATATAACAGCTCTGGGCTATATGTAACATCCGTGTTTGAAAGTTTTATAATATGAGACATCACTTTGTGTTACATTCGTACAATGAATTACAAAAATACAATTACATACACTATTGTGTATTTATTGAAACAACTATATTTATGGTGAAAGCTCACATAAACATAATCAAAAAATTTGCATGTTGGCTAAATGTCTCCCCCGCAAATAATGGCTAAATGTTCGTTGGCTAAGTGTCCGTTGACTAAATGTCCCAGATTCGTGTAAACTATATTGTGAAGTAATCTTATACTGAACAAAGGAGGACTACAGAACTGATCTTAATTGTGGCTAATGGAATATTAACACACACACACACAGAGGGGGGGGTGATCCACACACACACACACACACAGGGAGGGAGTGAGACACACACACACACACAGAGAGAGAGAGAGAGAGAGAGAGAGAGAGGGAGGAGAGACACACACACACACACAGGGAGGAGAGAGACACACACACACACACACAGAGAGAGAGAGAGAGAGAGAGGAGAGAGAGAGACACACACACAGAGACACACACAGAGAGAGAGAGAGAGAGAGAGAGAGAGAGAGAGAGAGGAGAGAGAGAGAGAGACACACACACAGAGACACACACACACACACAGAGAGAGAGAGAGAGAGAGAGAGAGAGAGAGAGAGCAACACACACACACACAGGGAGAGAGAGAGAGAGACACACACAGACACACACACACACACAGAGAGAGAGAGAGAGAGAGAGAGAGAGAGAGAGAGAGACACACACACACACACACACACACACACAGAGAGAGAGAGAGAGAGAGAGAGACACACACACAAGAGGAGAGAGAGAACACACACACACAGACACACACACACACACACACAGAGAGAGAGAGAGAGAGAGAGAGAGGAGAGAGAGAGAGAGAGAGAGAGAGAGAGAGAGAGAGAGAACACAGAGAGAGAGAGAGAGAAGAGAAAGGAGAGAGAGAGAAAGATACAAAGATAGACCACACAAACAAACAAACAGCTTACATGTATACCTATGTTGATTAAAATTGCCTGAAGTAATTGTCACCTTGTGGTCATCATCGTGATCATTATCATCATCTTCATCATTTTCATAACCATCATAACTAATGCCGTCGTCGTCATCATCATCATCATCATCATCATCCCACCAACAGTATGTGACAAATAACAGCTACCATTTAGCACAAGCCTTAGTGATGCTCTCTTAAATGGTGAATCAGCCAATGTAACACGTCTCTCTCTCTCTCTTCTTCTATATATATATATATATATATATATATATATATATATATATTTCTCTCTCTCTCTCTCTCTCTCTCTCATATATATATATATATATATATATATATATATATATATCGATTTATTTGTATGAGAACATCTATGTAAGCATGTTTATGAATGTGTGTATTAATGAATGAGCGACTGAGTGAGTGCGTGAGAGAAAGAGGGGGGGGGAGTAAGAGAGTTAAAAGCTAATGTGTGCGTAGTAAGGGTACCTACTTAATATAAATCTATCTACCGACTTGCTACGATAATTAAAATAAAACAAATCTGATATTTGTAAGTATATTTAATGCAATAGTACCATAACAAAATAATATATCTGATTGTTTTTTGTAGTTTTTTTTTAAGATTGATTTAACGTCTTTTTTACTTTCCCTTACTTCAATATTCTTTCTGTGGCCCAAATCCTTAGGATTACTGTTCAAAAATTAATCAGAATTTAACGTCCTTGACCCAATCATTCTAATCAACTTCAATTATATACCCACATTGAGGAACTAAAGCACAAAACCCAATTATATCCACACAAAAAAAAACATCTTCCCTAATTTATGGAGTAACTAACGAGCTTTGCAGATGGCGTACTAATCGCCATTAGTCCTGACCTTGACCTTGACTTCATTAATCTTTAAAGCGCCGCTGATCAGAAGGCTGTTAAAGACTGGCATCCAGGAAGGATTTCACTCCCAATCCGGTGTACGCTGTTTACGTATCGTATATCAGCATCAAAACAGCCGCTAAACAGCTGTTCCAGTTTGTTAAACCTTAGTGAGTCGTGGGTAATTAATAGTTCCGGATAGTTCGCACATCGGACGGTTCCAAACATTGGAAGAATGTTATGTTATGTAGCAACTGAAGCTCGGACGATCCTGTTTCGTACATTCAAAATACTGAGTGGAATAGCACCAATGTATCTAAGCGAACTGATCAAAACATATTTACCGGTGAGAATGCTCAGTTCTGAGTCCTTTTCAATTTTTAGGGTACCAAAAAGCCATACAACAATGTACGGAGAGAAATCCTTCCGAGCATAAAGCGTATTTCCAATTTTTAAACCGATTTATTATGTGTGAAATGTATTTGAGCTATAGGAGCTCAGAATATGTTTTAATTATGATTTAAATGTAAAGCGCATTAGAGCAATTCAAGTTGAATAAGGCACTATATAAAATACTATTATCAAATACCCTCCACCCCCCCTTCCGCAACGTGCGTTCGCATAGAACCAAAACATAAAGGGGTTCGTATTTTATTTCGAGACTATTTCTATTATAATTAACTTCCCGCTTCCCCGCAACCGCAATTCAGCGTGACAACTATTTGTAATTGACACATACCCTCACCAACAGTATCATAGTTGCAGCCACTTCAAGTACGCAGAAGATATTCAGTGGATAACTGCGGCAATGTGCGGCTGTAGGCAGCCCCGCGGGTATGCTCGTCCAAGAATAAAATTTAGCTTCATTTTGTCGACCAATCTGATCCTATCTGTAAGTTATAGAAACGGTTTCATGATCCATAAACTATTATAAAAGGTCAACCGACTGCTTCCTCAAAGATTATAGTCACGTGACTTGCTAGTACATCGCGTTCGGTAAGATGATGATGATGATGATTGATATTTTACGGCCACTTTTGTACACATAGTATGCTAAATTGGCGGAGCGACCTCCAAAGGTAAAGAATCGAAGTCAAAGATGAAACACCCTTCAGATATGCCCACGCCGAGATTTGAACACGGGTGGTAGTGATATGTGATCCAACACGCTACCGTTAGACCACGGAGTCGTTCGATAATAAATCTCGGTTATTCATTGTCAAACGAGGAACACATCTCTCTTGAAATTATATTTAATAAAGTTGATATTATATTTAATAACGTTGATATTATACTAAGCGTTAAGATTGTTATGCCACGACGTGTGCGCGGGCACGTTACTGCTACAGACAGAGCACTGTACTTAATTTCACATGATGGTGTACAACTAAATATTCCCTTATCTCGTGATGTTAAGGCGTAGTTTAATATTTTGGACATAACTTAGTGATCCAGCACGCATCAGTCGCATTCTACAATCCAAACCTTCATTTGTATTTTGATTTTCGTGCCAACAAAATTTATTTTTCTGACCTTCAGGACTATTTCGACCATATATATATATATATATATATATATATATATATATATATATATATATATATAAGGCTAGTCTCAACTCGTTATGACTTAATTGTTAAAATCCTGCTATAAAACTATGTATTATTTAGTATTGTGTGGTATCATTTTAGTCTGGTTTGCCTATATTTAGTATATATAATCCAGGACAGACTAATATTCGAAATTTAATTAAGACACATCACCATCATCACACCATCTCCATCAGCATCATTCAATGCAGCACCTATGACGCCTTTATACTAGAAACAAGCCAGAAAAAAGTGTTGCTAATGTAAACAAAACAAAGATGGGCGTTGCTATCGTAAAACGGTCCATTGGACCTTGTCTACTACAAAAGAAGAACGTTGTGCCAAATGAAATGCTGTAAAACTTGAATTAACGATCACACATATATAAAATATGTACCTGTCTATTTCGGCTACATACTGTCGGCCTCTTGCCTTAGTCGGTGGTAAATAAAAGACAGATAATTAGGTTACTTCTCAAATCAGGTCACAAACAGGAAAGTCAATTGCCTGGAATGATTAGAGATTTTGTATAATAGATGCTCGTATCTGTTCGTTTCAGTTAACAGCCATTTAGCGTGCGGACAGACAGACAGACAGACAGACAGACACACACAATATATATATATATATATATATATATATCTCATTCTATAACCCGGCCCTCGTGTCAACCATATACTAGATATTCCATTATTTTCGCCACTCGCCCCCTTTTTTCGCCCCCCTTCCCGGAAGATTTCCCACCCCCACCTCCTTCTCTTCGGTCAAGTCAACTACCCTCGCTAAAGCCTAGAGCCTACCAGTAGATGGCCTATTCCCAACAGATTCGACGATACAATATTGCCACTCGGGCAGTAACATAAGATCTATCTCAGAACAGTAACAATGGACTAACAGTGTTGAAGCCATTGTGACATCGCGACAAGGAGAAAACAGCATTAATAAATTAGTATTGATGGGTAGTAGGAGTCTTGTCAAACAATAGCCTCTAGGCTAGGAGAATATAATATAGACGGTATGGTGTTCTTGATCAGACTAGCTAACTACTGTAACTCATTAACTCTCCTCGTCTCTTATAAACACCTTGTACACTATTAGATCATCAATCGTTGCTAGAAGTCTATGATCGAGTCTAGGCACTGGTTTTGGACGTTTTTCCACCGATATATTGACCCGTATAATCCGATCAGATCGCTGTATGTTACACTATTTCTGCGGGTTCCAGATTTAAAAGTGGCCTACGTTCGTGTCTTAAGAGGCGACTATAAGGAGGCGAGACCAAAACGACCCCTTTCTTCTGTCCCACGTGTCATTAAAACCCAATCACTCATTGATTCTGAAGACATTATCCATCGTGATTGGCGTCAGCAATCGTTATCACTGAGACAACTATTTTGAGCGCACGAAATACCAATAATACACAGCTATATGGTGATTTCGAGGAAACTAGGACACCTTTCCATTAAACATCAGAAAAAAGCACTCAATCCACCCTCTTGATAATATAGCGATAACCAATCGGTATCAAAGACCCCATCGTAGTTTGACGAAATATTAATCTACTACCGGCGTGTATATGGTGATGGAGGTTAATAGCTAGGACACCTTGACATATCAAAGGCGGGGATCAGAAAAATAGAGTAGATCCACTCTTGAGATATGCGATAAATATCGATGACCCCCACGTTAGCTCTTCACGAACTATTTATTACTTACCTGGAGTGTATTTGAGTACAAAGTTGAACAGTAGAATCAGGTAATAAAAACGGCGTCCATTATACAGTAGACGTCTGTACTAAGCGTTGCCGTACATAAACAGGTCATAGGTCACCATTCAAATGTTTCTTGAACAATACGTAGTACGATAGAGATTTATAATATAAATATGATTGTTATAAATAACTAGGTGAGAAATGTTAGTGTGAGTGGACTAGATCTACTGACTAAACATCGGTTAATGGAAAATTGTCATTGGCGTTATCTCGTTAAACGAGACGGCACCGCAGAACATTACATTGACCACGTGATCGGACGCCATAATTAGTCGCCGGTGCGTGCATTACGAACCGGAAATGGTATCGGGGCAACATTTCACAGCCGACGCCGACGTGATTTAGGCCGCACGCAATACCAGCATCTGACGGCTGCAAGCGACACTATAATCTAGGTCAAACCTGTTTACAGTTCGGCGTCCAGTCGACATAGTAACATACTCACATTCGAGAGCGTGCTGCGAAAATCTGCTCCCGTCTACGGCCACCAAAACGGTCAATTTCTCCTCAGACTGGCCCCTCTCAGACATGATGACAGACCGGGATCCGATAAACGACACAAAGATATCCAATTACCGACGATTATCAGTGGTCTGGGTTAGTTAGCTCCGCTGTCTGGTGGCCGGTATCCTATGGCGAGAGCGCTATCCAATTCGGCGAATTCGCGACCAATATTTCTCGCCTCGTGCGGAAGCTTTTCGCTGTTTGGCGTTCTATTGTTTGTTTGGCGGTGGTTTTTAGTAGAGCCCCTCTCAATCGCGTGATGATGATGATGATGATGGCGTCTATAGCATACTCCGAGCCGAGCCCCTCTCTACAGTCGGGTCGTATCGTCGTCACGCGGTGCCATTTTCTCGCTACAGTGAATGCATCGCTTGATGAACTTAATATATCGACTGAGTGGAAGAGGGTTTTCCCTGTGGCAGGCCGCGGTTGATGTTAGACTGTAGTAGCTGACGGCTTGGGTCACGGTAGAGATGACTTGATCAGCCAGCCAGCACTAGGAGACGTTCACTCTTACTACTTCGTTATGCCGCCCATAACAGGTAGAAATAGAACCCGATAGGCTGACAAACGACGGTGTCACTATAAGGCGGCCCTATGTAGGCTAGATCTGTACTCGGCTCTTGCTGGGCGGCTGAGAGAGAGAGAGGGGCTGTGTCGCACCTCGCTCTGCCCGTGATGTCAGGCCACTTTCTCTAGTGGCTTGATACTGATTGTATCATCTTGTATGCTTGTGTCAACAACATGGCGGGCTGGCTTTCACTTGGACTACAGTTTTCGGCAAGTCCTATACCTGTGGGAGAAGCTGTCAGAAGCAATAAACGTTATCTGAATTTTTCTCCATTTCACATTTCAAGCGACCTCACCGTTTAATGTTTCATTCGCAGAGTGCACTCTTTGAAAGAGCCACAGGGGAAATGTTGTCGTTCTTTCTCGACCAACTAGGTTAAGTGGTCAAGTGTTTTGCGCCATTTTATCAAACTACCCGACATGTAAGTCCCCCAACATCTTAGCTCTATGTAGTGCTCCATAAACTCCCTACCCGAAGGATAAGTCCCCAACATACTAGCTCTATGTAGTGCTCCATAAACTCCCTACCCGAAGATAAGTCCCCCAACCTCTTAGCTCTATGTAGTGCTCCATAAACTCCCTACCCGAAGGATAAGTCCCCCAACATACTAGCTCTATGTAGTGCTCCATAAACTCCCTACCCGACAGATAAGTCCCCCAACATCTTAGCTCTATGTAGTGCTCCATAAACTCCCTACCCGACAGATAAGTCCCCCAACATCTTAGCTCTATGTAGTGTTCCATAAATTCCCTACCCGATGGATAAGTCCCTCAACATACTAGCTCTATGTAGTGCTCCATAAATTCTCTACCCGACAGATAAGACCCCCAACATCCTAGCTCTATGTAGTGCTCCATAAACTCCCATCTCACTGAATTACAGTTGGACATTAAATGCTCCATGAGGGTATAAAACATTCCAACCAGTGTTCATGCTCATATAATTGTGTCTCTATCTTCCCATCTTAGGTCAGGGTTGGGTTTAAGGCGGCCTTAAACCGGTTTTTGGACTGCCCTAAACTGCCATTAAGTGGTAAAAACTGCCTCAAATTGCCTTAAAGCTATATCTGTCCAAAGGGACACTGAAGATTCCGTTATTATCAAAAAATATATAAATCTTAAAATAAAAAAACCAGGACATTTGACTAATCAGTAGTCACAATTTACCCATCTAAGTCCTTGATTACACGCAGCATACGGTAACAAAAGACAACCTTGCTTGCTTTTTGGACACCCATCCCATTCCTCTTCTTCTTGTCTATAAAACTGAATGTACTTTCTCAATTGATGCTGAAGATGCTGGTGATGTCGTCAGTCTTTGTGCCAGGTCGACAAAAGCTGGATCAACACCACAGACTGCAGCACTTTACCACCAGGTGTGTAGGGAAATTTCTGATCGTGCGGAGACGTAGCTGCCAGGGAAGGGAGCAGCCTTGGCTTGGAAGCTGATGAAGCTTGTGATGAAGCCAGAGTCACGGTTAGCAAGTCATGTCAACTTCTCCCATCTGTATTTGGGGTACAACATGTAGGCTGTGAGGTAGTCGAGCGTGGGGGCGGAAGGCAGGTTCCGGACAGGAGGCCCAGCCAGGGTGCAGGATAAGCTTTACCTTAGTAGACTTCAATAGCACACCTCTAACAGGTGTAAAGGCATTTGAGTTTATTTGCAACTAACCTTCAATATTACTAGAAATAATAGGCAAGTAAAACTGCCTTGTGCCTGTTTCTCACACCTCTAGCAGGCTTAATAATTGAGAAGGGAATTACCAACACTATACTTCTGGTATAGGACATTACTATATTGGCTAAATATGTTTGAGGCCTGTCTATGCCCTAAACTGCCTTAAACCTGTTTCTTACATCTCTAGCACAATTGATGGAATTATTAATACTTTTGTCATACTTTAAGGCATCTTTAATATAATACTTTTATTGGTTTCTTTATGTTTAAGTAATTTCCTTTGCCTTAAACCCCCGTTTTCGACAAAATAGTTTTATTATAAAAGAAAACTCATCAAAGGTCGACAATTCTTTAATTCACAATATGTTCCATATCTAGGCTTCGAGTATATAAACAAGCTGCTTTTGGAAGGAATGGGGGGGGGGGGTTATGGATCGGATCGATATCACACCAAAGGACGTACATATTTGTACGCTAATATATTTTTGATGATGGAAATTATAAGGAAGATTTCTAGACAACAATATCAGAAATTAGCAACAAATGGAAAATAATAGATATGTTTGTAAGAACGCTGTCGTTATGATTGTCGTCTTGTGAACAGAAGAAGAACACATCATACTGGGCAAACTACGTCCGGAATTGGAAGGCGACGGATTGTCTTGATTTGATTTGTGCGTTTGTGTGTCTCTGTACACGCGTTGGTCTACCGATGCAGCACTGTATTAGCAAACGTACGTGCTCCGTTTATTGTGCACCTGTCAGACGATCGTAGCTTTTCCACAATTGAGGCAATAAACGTGAATGGCTTTCTTCTTTTTCCCGCTAACAAAAGTGCCAGGCTAAAGATGGCCGATTCTAGTCGTTCTTATTGCCACAACAAATCATTGCGTTTGCTATCAGACAATAAAAAAACCCGGCCAGTGACCTAAAACCGGGCAACTAAGCACCGTCAACAAATAAAAATACATGAAAGTTTAATTTAAAACAAAGATCCGGGTATTTGAGCAATCCATCAAATTAGCCGGAATTACGAGTTTAGTGGATTGCAAACAACGAAGATCGAAAGATCCCAAAGATTGCTGTTTAAAAAACAAATTGTTGTTCTTTTTTAAGAACAGGAACCGTCCTAATTGTATATATATAGAGAGTAATTCAGTATTTTAGGGTACATTTTAACATACACACGTTCCCATTTTATTCATTGTATTCAATCTGGTTTATTGTATTTTGTTTCCCCAGAGTAAGATATTCTTCATTTCGTTTTCAGTCCACGAATAATGATGCCAATTATTAGCAATATATTTCTCCAAATAGTTAATTACCTGCTGCTAAACATAGTCCATTATTATCCTGCTATCCGCTGGTTTCGTTAAGACAGGTGGTTGTAGTAGATAGGTGTTGTTGTTGTTCCTTTAAATACTGTATTTGTTAATGAGGTCAGGCCTGTTATGGCAAATGTCGCTTATCAGTAAATTACTAGTAGCGTAGAAATTATAGAGATGCTAATTAGACCGATTCAAGTACACACTTCTGCCTAGTGCTATCAAATTAATGACAAATAATGATATTCTGAATGATTGACACGTGATAAATTTTAATTTCGAGGACAAATATTGACTTTGTGAACGGCTTTACCACGTCGTCATTAGCTAACAACGAGTAACATTAACATAACTTATATAAATCGAAACTGTTATCTATTGTTTAATGTTGTTCACTTTGTCGATTGATTTAATGCTCAATTACCGATTTTGAACCAATTAATACTAGTCTGTAGGTTACCATGGTAACCGTATTCTTTACTTTACTCGTTGGGCTACAGCGAGTAAATCTGAACTAATGCATCAGTTACCATAGTAACACCGATCCACCTTATGTTATGATAATTGTGCGAATCAAAAAATACTTTACCGTCATCGTTCCCAATCGCATATCATTAATATTGTTATCTATGAGCTTCAATCGCAGCCATTGTTATTGATTAATTTGATTGTTCCATTCATTATTAATTCCCTTAAAGCTATTTACTTTTCTCTTATATTTCTCGCTGTCTGTCATATTTCAACAGATTATTGTCACGTGTTACTATGTTGTTATGGTTGAGAACAGAGGTCAGATTCTGTAAATATCCGCATCATTTGTTATATTTTGGGGTACAAGTTGGCGCCAAATTACCATTTTCTGAGTTCTAACATGACGACCCCCCCCCCCTGATTTGTGTCTGATATTTTGTAACTAGTTTGACATTTAATATTTAAGCTTTTTAATATTTAAATTTATCCAATTTAATTTAAGTAGAACAAACTCTGGCAATTTGATGTGTCATTCGGCAATTGACGACTGTGTTTGACACCTCTATATTCCCTTGTTCTTAATCGGGAATGTCATTGTCATATGTCTTAGCTCAAATAAAGAAAGTTTTTATCTCAGTGACTCCGGGTTATGAATCAATGCGCCTCTGTATTCTACATAAACCATATATTTTGTAATAAACTGAGCTAGAGAGAGTGGGGGGGGGGGTTCAATAAGAATATCCCATGTGTGTAATGTCCCACCCTAAAACGTCAATAAATGGATGACTCAGTATTAAGAAGGGAACAGAACCATCGTTAGTACTGTCTTAATATGACAGTACTAACGATGGTCCTGTTCCCTTCGGCGTTTATAGAGGGATAACATCCGCACATCTTCACACATCATCTACCCATGACACCCAGAGTCTCCCTACACACCCACACAACACATTCACTTCATATATATATCTGTGAAACAGCACACACACACACACACACACACACACACACAACACATATATATATATATATATATATATATATATATATATATGTCTGTCGTATTAACATCTTTGGAGTGATCCGTTTATAAGATATATCACCTCGGGTGACTTATCTCTAACAGCCTCAGTAGTGTTAAGGTTTTGATGGCATCAAACACCATGCAGTGTTTCCATAGATCATACCAACCAGAACAGCAACAGCAGCAGCAAGCAACAACAACAACAACAATATTCCAAAGTGACACTGTTGGTATCCGTTGGATTTCCAGCTTAAGCCAGGTCAGAACGTTGCTATAAGATGGGAGCTTCGGAGCGATCTCCCCGCCCTATAATCCTGTGTGCTATAAACCTGTGTCGCATAATCCTGTGTCTATGTCTATATTTAGCTGTTTGTTTTAGTGTTTGTTAAATCAAGATGTACTAGCTATCGATTGTGAGGTCTAGTTATCGCAGCATAGTAACTACAGTTAGTAGTTTAAAGCTATTAGCAACAACAACAACAAAGGGCTGTTGCTGAGACACTTCTCTTTGTGTTATCGTTGTTGTTACTATTGTTGTTGTTGTTGTTGCTGCTGCTGCTGCTGCTGCTGCTGATGATGATGATGATGATGCTGATGCTATTCCGGTTGTTGTCGATTGCTTGTCGAGTAATTGTTTCTGTTTAGCCTCAGCACGGGTCATATCTAGGACATGTAGCCCAGCGGCAACTGTCGGAGAAATGAGTTAGTCAGATGGAACATTTCCCACAGACGTAGACGAATCTGGGATTCGTACGCGGACCTTGAAGTTTACAGTGCAGTACGCTATTAGTTGGGCTACGGGAATGCTGCTGTTGTTGTCGTTGTTAGCGCTGATTCACTAATAGTGGATGATATTAGTACCCGGTGGGGGGGGGGGACGCTGAACGTCAGTCCATAAGCCCTTCTCTCTCTCTCTCTCTCTGTTTTTGTGTGTGTGTATGTGTTTGTGTGTGTGTGTGTGTGTGTGTGTGTGCTTGCTGCATAGGTGCGCAGGTAAGTAAGTGCGAGTGTACATGAGTACCTGCAAGCATTTCCACCATGTCAGGACTTCGTAATTTAACAAAAAAACTGATTACCTACCAGCAGACTGTAATATTGTCTATTGAACTGTTCATCAAAACGAACACAAAACAGTTCACATATTATAATAATAATCAGTTAGTGTTACTGTATAGATAACCCGCTCCAGATATCATCATTATTCGAGATATCGATTATTTCATATGATAAAGTAGACAACGGACAGGTTATTGTCACCTGGACAGATTTCTACTTTTATTAACATGATAACGAGTCAGCCTGAAGGCATAAACTGTAAATAATTGATCAAATAATCACTCCTTCCGTTTCACTTCCATAGCAAAGGTTCATATCTGACGTGTATTTTTAAGGGACTATTATTTCCTGTCGGAATAACCCAATCGGCCGTATGTGTCAGGTGTGACCAGCACCGGCGGCGGGGGGGGGGGACTTAAACAAACCACTGACTGACTGACTGACTGACTGACTAACGAACAGGAATGGTGTCGGCGGAGCTAATGGCAGCGAGATAATAAAACACACATTACGTTATCAATATAGATTTTGTCGTCATTTAGTACAAACCAATAACAAGAAATCTTAAAACATTAATAACGAGATAAAAAGTACATTAATTCTGTCATATTTGTTATCATTTTGCAACAAAAATATGTAGAATTAAATCGTTTATATTATTGTTATTAGTGCCCTTTATACCAAACAGCCATTTTGGTTAGCTCCTGCCAGTAAGGGTGCTTTATTATTATTATTATTATCCACAGAAGCAACACCACCACCACTATCATCATCATCATCATCACAAGTACCGTCAGAATGAGTTCATCAGCGAAGATCCATTAAAACATTTTTGTTAAATGAACAAAAAAACAAATAATCAGATAAAAAGTCCATCTACGTAAAACAAGACACACCATCGAATGACGTAGTAATCAGAACAACAGAATAACCTAAAGTTTACGTAACAATCACAACAAACGGAATAATGTAAAGTTTACGTAACAATCACAACAACAGAATAATGTAAAGTTTACGTAACAATCACAACAACAGAATAATGTAAAGTTTACGTAACAATCACAACAACAGAATAATGTAAAGTTTACGTAACAATCACAATAGAATAATGTAGAGTTTACGTAACAATCACAACAGAATAATGTAAAGTTTACGTAACAATCACAACAGAATAATGTAAAGTTTACGTAACAATCACAACAACAGAATAATGTAAAGTTTACGTAACAATCACAACAACAGAATAATGTAAAGTTTACGTAACAATCACAACAACAGAATAATGTAAAGTTTACGTAACAATCACAACAACATAATAATGTAGAGTTTACGTAACAATCACAACAGAATAATGTAGAGTTTACGTAACAATCACAACAGAATAATGTAAAGTTTAAGTAACAATCACAACAGAATAATGTAAAGTTTACGTAACAATCACAACAGAATAATGTAAAGTTTACGTAACAATCACAACAGAATAATGTAAAGTTTACGTAACAATCACAACAGAATAATGTAAAGTTTACGTAACAATCACAACAGAATAATGTAAAGTTTACGTAACAATCACAACAGAATAATGTAAAGTTTACGTAACAATCACAACAACAGAATAATGTAAAGTTTACGTAACAATCACAACAACAGAATAATGTAAAGTTTACGTAACAACCATAACTAAAGAATAATATAAGTTTACGTAATAATCACAACAACAGAATAATGTAAAATAAACTCACTCAATTTATACAAGTGAAGTCTACTTATTTAATAAAACACAAAATATAGACTTTTATTGGTATTAGTTCGAAATGTGGAAACTTCAAACTTGCGACAACTAAATAGCGAAGTTACTCATCCAATCCTTAAAACCACTTGCCTTAATACATCACCTGTCTTAAAGAATAACAACAACAGAGCTTTCTATAATTTTCCAATTATCACCTACCTTGAGAAAATCTATTTTATTAAGCAATCTGAAATGGTACTAAATGTGGTAATTCACGACATTATTATTATTATTATTATTATTAGTAGTAGTAGTAGTAGTAGTAGTAGTACTAGTAGTAGTAGTATTAGTAGTAGTTGTTGTTATTGTTGTAGCATTATCTCTTCACTATATCCATATCGCTTGACTGTAGGCTCAACTTCCAGTGTTTTCTGTGTCTGTAAGATGTTTCATCTTACAACCAAACAATGCCCCCATATCATCTAATTTTCTATATCGTAGGCTCCCGATCGTAGAGCCCAGGTTTGACCAGTGGCAAGGCTCAACAAAACACCCACTCACTCATTTACTCACTAACTCAGTCATTCATACATCCGTTCACTAACTCACTCATACCCTCATTAACGCAAGATCTGAGACATGAATTGTTATGATGATCTTTTAAGTGGCTCGTCACTCACTAATCACGAAATAGACCGATACATTTCTGTTGTGCTTTCGAAATTTGTGAACTTCACGTAAACGACTAAGAAATCAACTTACACAAATATATGACAACATAAACATCAAGATGGGAATGGGTGAGTCACTGCTTATTCTAGAGCAAGATATGTTTCAGCAAATACCTATCTCTAGGCCAAGCACTCACTAGAAACAGAGTTACAAGAAAAAAAGCTCTACAATCCAGGAAGAAGCTTTTATTTCCAGCGCGTACTCTTCCCTAAAAGCATCTAACAAGTTACTGGGAGCATTTTGTCTCCGCCATTAATGTCAAGTACACTACAGTCGATGGGGGGGGGGGGGTGTCCGTGACAAAGCCAGACATGGCAGGCCGGTTGGGAACAATTAGCTCCCAGATGTTGTAGATACCATTTACCAGGATGCCTCTTCCTATTTATGCGATTAATCTCTTGTATTATATACTTTAAGTCCAACGAGGTCCTAAAGGGGAAGATCGGATTGCATAACGAATTAATTGGTTAGATAACAGAAGGTGCTGGTTGGTTGATTAAGAAACATAACTATCGCATAAATCGGTAGATGTCGCTCACAGTCGTGATCTGACAGAAACACAGGATGTTAGTAATCTGGTGGAAAGCCCTTTTATTCGGGGAGTGTGTGGGGGAGGTGTATCTGGAAGTGTGTTGTACGAGCCGACGTCTATACGAGCAGAGGTATAGGGGTTCTGGATATCATAAGATACGACTGAAATAGGGCTAAAATAAATGACCTTCTTGACGCGATGTGCTTGTATAACTCACTCACCCCTCCTCACTCATTCACTCACTCACTCACTCACTGACATTTACATCCTCACTCACTCATCGTCTCACTGACTCACTGACTAACTCATTCAATGCACCGACTCACTGACTGACTCACGGAATTAACCAATCGATCGATCAATCAATCAATCGATCAACCAGCCGTTTGTTGACTCGCTGCAACATAAATATCAGCGCTCGGATGTCTCTTGATGAATCCCCATTCTACAGACACTCTACAGAACATCATAGAAAATTAATATTACTAATGATACGATAAGCTCGGGTGAAGAAGATCCAATCGATTACATCAAATAATAAACTTCTCGTCAGAATGTTCGGGAAAGGTCAAGTATTAGTACACAGCGAAGACATCTTCAAACGAACGTGAATGGACAAAGAAGAAACGTTGTAGAGCTAAAACGATCGAGAAACCTTTCCAAATACACATATACAGGGAGAGAGGTGGAGCTAGCATTATGTTCGTATAAGCCAATTCGAATAGCCCGGTCTTAGTTTCCATGGGAATAAATAGGGCTTTTAGTCTGGGCTACTGATTACTTCGGTTTTCGGCGGTAAATCGGTTAATCCGATTTGAAGAAACGAGCTTTCGCTGTACACGAATATATGGCTTTTATATGTGATTTGCTCACAGTGTCTATAGGTCGATTGTTACTGAATGGTTGGCGAGGATCATAGTGCAAACTTGTAGGTTCTGTAACCGTTATGGTGAAGAATAGCGTTTTTGGCGAAGTGATGATGATATTGATGTTTTACGACACTTTAGTGGTAGGCTAAATTTGCCGAGCGACCTCCAAAGTTAATGAAGCGAATTCAATGATGAAACACCCTTCGGATATGGCCACACTAATATTCGAACTCGGGTGTTAAAAATCTGTTATAGAACGCGCTACCGTTAGACCACGGAGTCGTCCCGGGAAAGTGATCCTTTGAACGTGTTTTTGTGTGTTTGTCAAAGTGAATGCGTGAGTTGATAGGGCTGACTGACGACACCTTCTAGACATGATGATGATGATGATGATGATGATGATTAATGTTTTACTGCCACTTTTGTGGACGTGGTAGGCTAAATGGACCGAGCGACCTCCAAAGATAATGAAACGAAGTCAAATATGAAACAACCTTCAGATATGCCAACACTCTACCACTAGACAATGGAAGCGCCCCTCCAGACATGGTGGAAGATGAAGCGATAACATTGAACTTGATTAATTAGTATCTGTCATATCCTTATCAGATTGTTACAATAAATTACATTATCCGTAAACTATTTAATGTTGTATCATGATTGTGTAAATGGCTTAGAGATGTGTGTGCTCTTCAAGTTATCTGTGCATGTAATGTGTAAATAAATTTATTTTAAAAGATTTTTAACAATATTTATTTTAGCACTCACTATATGATCAAACGCCGCCTCGATCAAATCACTAAGTCAAACACATTTTTTTATTTTTAAATAAATAGTTAGTAATAATTCTGTCAATTTATTCTATACAACACTCTTTATTATCTATATATCAGTTAATAATTTTTAAACTTCTATTGAGCCAATATCCTCGAAATGAATCGAGCTCAGAGGCACACCTAGTACAGGAGTTGGACAAACTCATAGTCCGGGCACGATGCAAAGTTCACCAACAAATGATCAGATGGAGTGGAAACCAAGTCTGAAAAATGTCAGTTTTCAAATGGTGACGGAAAGAAACTATACTATTTGATGACATAACATGTCCGGAGAGTGAATTCCAAAGAGTAGGGACAGCAACTGAAAAAGTACGAGCCCCAGCATGAGTTTAACCCTGGGAACAGACAAGAAATTGGTTATTTAAATATGGCATAAAATTAAATGTACAATAAATATCTGAACATCAAGTAGTAGACTAGGATTATCTTAGAATTATTAATGTTAACATACATTTGACAAACAAGATGGTAATGCTGAAAAATGACACAGACACAACTGTGAACTTAAATAGAATATAAATCTCAGCGTAAACAAAACAATCTATCGTCTGCTTCGAAGGTGCCTAATCTGGAGGTGAAGGTCAACTCCACTAAGATTATGGATCATCAAATTAATTTGACTGTCGAATCAACTTATGACGAGATCCCTAACATCAGAACCATAGATTACTATATGAACACATGCTGCCACTAAATACTAGGTATTTAGGAAAGACGTTGATCGTCGACTGCTATAATATCTTCCTAATGATGTACTAGATCAAACATGTACAGTATATTACTGTACGTGGTGGTAGTATCTAAACGTGTACACAGTCATTGCCGTTTAACCCTAGGACGCAATCCTTCGGGTTGTCTGATCTAATCAGGAATCACGTCTGTGTTTGTGGCAATCGTTTCTCTTGGCAGACGCCTCTCGGCCAATATATCCCAGACGTGACCAGCATCGAGGTTAAATAAATCAGCCCAAATATTGTTTAACCAACCGCGTCCAGTATAATATCGTCGTCGTTCAGTAAAGATCTACTTCAGGTGCATCACCTTCGCAGATTTCTGACGTCCCAATTTTTCGCGACACTGATAGCACCCAGAACAATAACAACAAGATATAGAGATTGGTCATTTATGAAATGTCCACGATTCCTGTAGAATGTACCTTCAAAATCTGAAACAAATTAATCTCTCCAACTTTCACAACTGATAAAGGATTCGTGTTATTGTTTTATATTGGTAGTTTATATCTTTATCTGTACTGATTACTGGAAGGAAATCAGTTTATATATCTGGTCAATGGTCAGCTGATGAATTTATTGCTTTACGTGTATATGTTATGTCACGAAGGAGCTATCACCCGATGCTCCAAATAAAACTAACTGTCTTGTATGATCACGAAGAAGCTATTAAGTTCTGGACGCGAAGATAGCATTATTATCTATTTAGAAAGGAACCCTTAGCCACAAACAAAACCCCCAAAAAGGAGTAAAGGAAGAATCAATAACCATTGTCAAAGAAGCAACTCATCACTCGTCAGTATGTTCTATTCTGTTGTTTGTTTTTTTTTTGTTTTTTTTTTGGGGGGGGGGTTCAATCATCAACCATCGCAGAAATATAGGTTATTTGGCTATGATAACGGCAAAGCGTACAAAATGGGGGACATCTTTTATTTGAAAATAGAAGCCAAATTAATAATAATATAATAGGTATGAGATTTACCGTGAAGAGAGTTAGATAAAACAACAACAATTATTGTTGTAGGGTGTGTCCCTCTAAATAACTATAATGGCGACTATTTATTTGATTGATTATTTTTTTCACTAAATGTAAATGCGGACTGTGCGATTTCATTGACATCCATTAACCCATTTTGCGATAGTAGTCAATCAATTTTGATATTTGGGTCATACAGGTTACAGCTTCATGGTTTATACCATATAAGTTACAGTTAGATTGTCAATAACGTGATGTGAGTTACCACTGTAATAGTTCTCTTTCATTTGAACAACGTCACACACACACACATACACACGCACGCACAACACGCACACACACACTAATAAATGAATTCACGATTCGAGATTCTCTGTGCCTTATTATACACAGCTAAAACACACACACACACAAACTCACACACACAAACACACACGTGAATAGCGTTTACATGGCATATATGCTACGTATAGAAATACATATTTGCAAAAATTCACGCTTTCACATATCAAATATACCAGGCAATCATCAAAGGTCATGTGTAACTGATATGGTGCGAAGATGATGTATAATGTTTTAAAATAAACTGATGTACTAACAAGATATATTTTTAGAAATATTTGCCCAAAGTCTGCTGTACTCAGGGAAACTCCAGAATACACACACACGCGCGCGCGCACACACACACACACACACACACACAAAGAGAGAGAGAGAGAGAGAGAGAGAGAGAGAGAGACACACACGGGGAGAATGGGGAGAAAATCCGTTAATACGGAGATCGTTTATCCAGCAAATGCACCTTCTGACACACTATTAGCTGTGACGGATTTAGTTCCATTATAAATGACTCATTAATCCAGCAAACTCGCGTTCCGACTACGACAGTTCTTTTCACCAAGAGAATGTAACATTTCAAATGTTGCCATATATTTCCGCTGATTCAGTTCATGTTATGCAAGATACACCGGCATGTTGTTAGTAATGGTTAATTAATCCGCCCACATGCGATAATTGCTATATCGTAATCAATTACAATCGTCCTTGACCATTTACACACCGACATACGAAGCTTCCATTGCCTCTGGCTATCTCATGGCCAATCATAGTCATTCATGGCTAATTACAAACACAAATGTGTGATCTTTCCAATGAGCAGATCATGAGTTACTCTGATGGACAAAGTGATACGAGTATTTCATTATAATATATATAATTAACAAACATGAAAATCATCAATGGCTTCAATGCTATTCCGTATCATTGTGCACGGTTATTGAACATAATGTGGGACACATTCACCGATTACAATCGGGTTATTGAATAATGGTTTAAATACGGAGGTAAAAGTTACTTGCTATACCTTACTGGCCCTGCCCAATAGGCGACAGCCAGAGGTCTCTACCCCAAACTTCAACAAGTTGCTATACTCCAGCTCAACCCCATATTTAGTCATAGCTAAGTGGGATCAGTGGCTCAATGGCACCAAATTGACTCGCTTGTCTCGGATCACGTTTCTACTGTTATTCAAATCACCAACTCATTCAATAAGATACCCAGAGACTACCCAGATGGAACACGAATAAAGCCAACTGGAAGATCTTCGCAGAAAAACATGATCTCTCATCAACAGACTCAGATCCAACTTTCTCAGTTGACCAAATCCTACATTGTTTATCATCAGATCTCTGTGAAGCTGCCACCTTAGCTATTCCTCCATCCACCCCAGGCCCTTTAGGTCTCCACATTCTTTCCTTCCACCCAAGTCCAAGAAGTGTAAAGGAGAAGTTAGCCAACTCACCAAAATGTTCAAAGCCAGCCCAACCGCTCAGGAAAAAACGGAACTCCTGGCAGCCCAATATAGGAGATGCTAATGGGCTGTAATTTATAGTTTCCCTACGGAGACTAATTATAAATAAATTTAGAATATATGGCGTGCTCGGTGGAGAAAACCTTGTTGGTTGCCTGGTTGGATGAAAAATTCCCCGTACTATAGTGCCACGGCCGAGGCGCGAGCCTGCGACCTCCAGCACAGAATGACCATTGCCATAGGTAAATAGTCTCACGCTCTACCTGTATGGCCAAAGAGGCAGTTTTGGTGTGTATATGTAACATCGGTGTGTATGTGTAACATTATATATATCTATAAAACACACACACACACACACATACACACACACACACATATATATATATATATATATAGTGTGTGTGCGACATTAATGCTCGACCGCATGACCGGGACCAGTGTTTCAGGGACCGGTCTAGTATCAGTGCCGTAGTAGCCGACCGGACGGTTTTCCCAGAATGGCCTAGAAAAGAAAGCAAAAATCAACTTTCCTGACAGACCAAAATTCGCCAGTTTTTGCTGTCACCAATATGTTCAAAATGACGAAATCGCCAAATTTAGCTGTCACCAAATTAATCTGATCTACAGTGTGCAGATTAACCTTTAAAACGAAGACAAATGTGTTATGCCTACAAACTAGATATCTAAAATCCGTCATCGGGAATTTCAGCGTTTTTTTCTATTTCAATTACTGTCGTGTTTTCCCGGTATACGTCTTTGTTAAATTTGTAAAAGGAGTGAAGGAGCCAACTATACAGTAATTTAAATAATACACAAATTGGTATGTGGTTAGAAACGTCTCAATAAGTTTTGTATTTCAGGGATCAGTTTGAGCTGGCAGCCATGTGGATAATTAATTATGCGATAGTATATACACGTCTGAATAAGTCAAATTTAGAAAGGCCTCGACCTGATAGAGGCTATGTAGCCTAACTAAAATCAGAAGCGGATGAGTATGAGTGTATGAGCTCAGTGAATGCAAACGGAGAGTGGTGACGTCACAAACAACTTATGAAAGACAGCATTTCACTGGGCAAAATTACGTCGGAGTTTACTAAGAGACAAAGGATAGTACCGAATATTCATGATGATTCTATATAAGGTTATTGAATGCTATCAGGAGACAAACTCCGCGTACGTACGAACGTGTATGCGCCGTTTTATTAAACCATTGCCAGTTACAATTATGATATTTAAAAGGTTTTTACAATTTTTAAATCAATGTATTTCACACAAAGAAAACAATATATCTGAAAAGGATATTGGCAATCAAAGAACTACTTTTACATGTATTGGTGCATTGCAAACAAGCCCGCGTAATTAACTCAGTGATCAACTCATAATGTTTAATTTTCATGGAAGTCTGAACTCTGTAATTCTTGCGCTCACTCGGTCTAGTGTCAACACAGCCGGCCAGGTTTAAATAATTTACTAGACCTGCAGGTCCAGTAAGGCTATAAGTTAGTTTCACACATGTATAATATATATATATATATATATATATATATATATATATATATATATATATATATATATATACAAAATATTTTAACAATATTAATTTTAGCTAATTGTCTATATTCTCCTATAAATTTTCAATAAAAAGATGCACTTGTAGATGATTTGCATATGTCATCTACTAACTAATACGGGATTTAGCATTATGGAGTATTGCAGACTATTCATGCCACTTTTAGCATATGACACCCATACAGTTTTTCCCAACAATCTCCACTTTATAATAATCCGGAGTACATCATCAGGTTTACAGGTTAAATTGGCTTCGTGATTTGAAAATCAATCATTTATACTAAATTATTTTTTGACGTATCTTCTTCATCAGAAGTTGTCAATAAACATCGGGAATGTCACTGGATTTTCATAACAATTAATTTTTTGTGGCTATTTTTATATTGTTGTTGTTATATTATAAACAAGGTCATACTGATAAAATATTTAAAAAATCACTAATTCAGAACTCGCCAATGATACACACAAATTGATGCTAGAATTGAACCCCGAGCTCATAAATGTTCTTAGAATCATGACATATTGAACGGAAATAGAACCAGTGTTACACGATGTTATACGTACCAATATGGCGACACTTATATAACGGATAAACGTGTTTCCTTGTCACAGGTTATCTTTATCGTCATATTTCCTTTTGTTTTAATCTAAAAGGAAAATGTGTTCTGTGTCAGTCAGTGTGTATGTTAATATTAGTCTCTTTATATAAGGATTACGACAACTGTAAATGGCCTTGATCCGTCCATGTATAATGTGTGTAATGTACCACAGAGTGCATATTCGTTTGTTATATTATTCCACTTACACAAATATTGTGTGTGTGTGG
Organism: Paralvinella palmiformis; assembly: GCA_025642065.1. Lineage (NCBI taxonomy): Eukaryota > Metazoa > Annelida > Polychaeta > Terebellida > Alvinellidae > Paralvinella > Paralvinella palmiformis. The sequence goes on along the minus strand of JAODUP010000456.1, from coordinate 769,063 downwards.
TATTATATATATATATATATATATATATATATATATATATATATATATATATATATATATATATATATATATATATATATATATATATATATATATATATATATATATATATGTTTTTGTGTGTGTGTGTGTGTGTGTGTGTGTGTGTGTGTGTGTGTGTGTGTGTGTGTGTGTGTGTGTGTGTGTGTGTGTGTGTGTGTGTGTGTGAATGTGTGGGTTTTTGACATGAATAAACAAGACCAATAACAGTATATCAGTAATATAGCAACTAATAACAACAATATAAGCTATATTCAACTAACTGATACTTAAATAGTTCTACTTCAATAAATCAATAAATGAACCAACGAACGAACCAGTGAATGAATTATTTATTTTTATGCACAGTAATTCTTCTTCTGTCGTTTTTCATCATCATCATCATCATCATCATCATCATCATTATTATTTTTATAAAAATCTAGATCTATATAAAATTAAAGAACATGTCATATGTCCATTAATTCCCAAACCACGTTTCCTATTCGGGATGTTGTAACAGCAGCACCCGGATGTTGTGTTTCGTGTCATTTTAATAACTAAACATAACAAACGTTTGTACTTGAAGCAGACAGAAATGTCTATGTCAGTGTTTGGTAACTAATTATCCTAATAACAAGAATGTGGTTAGATTCTCCACTCGACTCAATATAAATCAATTATCGTTTATTATCTTCGACCTACATCCGGGCTTCCATTGCATCATTAATGCCGGCCGGTGGAGGGTGGGATAGCCAATAATAGTTATTAGTGAATCATGGTAAGAAAGTTCAAATGGATCAAGCGATAAATATAGAAAATAGAGATAGAAGACAAATGTCTATTTCGTAATATCTCACAATATTATTATTTTCTTGAGACCCTTTATTTATTTTCTGTTGTATTATGAATATTTACATAATTGTTTTAGTTCAATATTAAGTTACATTACATTTCACCATGTAATATTCTATATTATCGCTCTCTCAGCAGTATCTAGATTTTTCTGTTTTGTTATATAATATCCCGCATTGTGTTTGGTTATATATTTGCATCCTGTTACAGTGATCCCGGTATTTGTTGTCAACAAAAGCACAACTTACCAACAGTTTATCAACACCAATGTCACGTGACTGGCTTTATCTCTAATCTGTTGATTATGTGCAGATAAAAATGTCTTAATTTGAGGTGGAATTAGTTGGTAGCTAAGCTAAGGAAGGGTTTGTTTAATAAAGATTATATAGCCCAAATGGTGAGTAAGTATAAGTGGTCGCTATACACAGGGCTGTCACTGATATTGTGGGAGTTTATGTTTGCGTGGTACGGTCTTAATCAACAAATAATTAATCTTATACATGTACATGATAATAATAATCTTTATCAATGGTAAATACTATAATATGCCGAGAATGACAGTCTTCCCCGTATGTGACATGGTAGACAAAACAAATCCTTATATTTGTCTAGATGGACAAGATAAACCTTTCCATATATGTGACCTGATATATGTGACATGACATGGTAGACAAGACATTCTTCCTTATATTTGTCTTGGTAGACAAGATAATCTTCCATATATGTGACCTGATGTATGTGACATGACATGGACAGCGCTGATCTTCCCTATATCATATTATACGTATCCCGTATGTGATATGGTTAACATTGATATAATTCCTTGAAGGTTACATGTTGGGATAAAACAGTCTTCCGTGAATGTTATAAAGTCTACTCTAAACCTTTCCCTGTATGTGACATGGTGGAGAAAATAGATGTTATGTCGGCTTATAAGGCGGGAAGCGTGTTGCTTGTAGCAGCCTATATGACGTGATAAACAAGAAAGTCTTCTCTGGATATAACATAGCAGACCAAGCAGTCGTATCACAGTGTGATAATGGAGAATGAAGTATTACGTGATAGAGACGCAGTAGTACAGGGAAGCCTTCCTTGTATTCGACTTGGCATACAAGACGGCCTTCACAATATATATATATATATATATATATATATATATATGCAACTGATCACGCTCTATCGTTATGTATGTGATGGTGTGGACATTGTAGCATTTTATTTGACCCTGTACATTTTCCCGTACACTATGTGTCGAAGTATGTCCAGGTCAGTGTTCCCTGTATGTGAAGACTGTTAACAGAACAGTCAGTACAGATGCCATTGGATCAATTATATGTTACTACAACAATTGTAAGACTGTTTGGTGATAGTTGGCGTACGTTTAGTGTAAACGGTCAACAGCGAGAGGGATAGAATCAAAAATATTATTCGAAAACGGCTCATAACATCTAAGAAGAAATAACGGAATAATGCCATAAGCTTGCAATATAGTGTAAGCGAATTTCACAAATTCCGCAATTCTGCTTTTTAGACGAAATAATTAGGGGAAATTATATTAAAACAGTTTTTTTTTAATATTTTCATTCCATTTTCGATGATTTATTAAAGCTTGTTGTGTGGCAAGTGAATTATAGTGAGTTATAGTTTTTTTTAATAGAAATTAAAATACATATATTATAAGTAGTAATGATCAGACACATACTGTGACAAAAGCCGTAATTTGATACATGCTATAGATAATGTGTCTCATTTGTTTAACTGGTAACGAAGTTAGCTACATATTTCTACCACAGACCTCTGGGTATTTGTGAAGGTTGTTTCATCTTTCACTTTGCCTTGTTAGTTCTGAACGTTGTTCAGCCAAGTTAACCAAACCTTCTGTAGGTGATTTGCTTTTTGTTTTTGCTTAGCGGCTTAAGGAGTGGTGAGACATTACACATATCTCAGCATGAAAAGTCTCCACTCTGGATTCAGTCCCCTGAAGAAACGTCCACAGTTTGAATTCATGGTTCGAGATTATCTATGCCTGTGCCTTATTATAAACAGCTAAAACACACACACACACACACGCGCGTGCGCGCACACACATACACGCATATGCATATACACACACACACGCACACGCACACACAGACTCTCCTTCTCATCATACACACACACACACATACTCAAGCACACACTCTCTCTCACTACACAGACACACAGACACACACACATTCTCACCGCTTACATATTATGAATCTGGGTGATAATCTCAGGCATTACGACTATAGGAAATACATTTTTTTACAGTTTTGTTATATATATATATATAATATAGGAAATACATTTTTTTACAGTTTTGTTATATATATATATATATATCGCCTTGAGACTGGTGAGCATGAAAAGTCGCTTCTCTAAATTAAGTCGGCTAATGAATCGTCCAGAGTTTCAAGTCAGTAATCGAGATTTTCTGTGCCAGTACCTTATCCCACTCTCCTAAAACACACACGCACCCCCTACACAGGCACACACACGGATAGAGAGAAGAGAGGGGAAATAATTTTTCTCCTGTAATACACAACAACATCCAAATATTTTTTACTAATTGCACTTTGTACCATCAATCTTATGCTGCGGATGAAACAAAAAATAATAATATTACTGAAATATTTCCCTAAACTAATAATGATATTTTGAGCTGTTCCCCAAATTGATACAAAACTAGACGTCCTGTTTGATGCTGACTGTAGCTAGTCGTAATGACAGTCCTATATCTCTATATAATGAGCTGATTACATGGCTATTTAACAAGAGAAACTCTTATCAACCGGTCATTGTTTGGATCTACTCGTTTATCAGCGTATGAGCTAATCCACTACAGCCATGATGGATCTAAGGCTTATGGTAAGTTATCAAATGTCTATCTATCTATCTATCTATTTATCTATCTATATATCTATCTATCTATATATCTATCTATCTAGCTATCTCTCTCCCACCTCCCCCCTCTCCTCTCTCTCTCTCTCTCTCTCTCTATATATATATATATATATATATATATATATATATATATATATATATATATATATATATATATAATTATTGAATTTATTGTAACTAATTTGTTATTGCTGTCGTTGTTACTGTTTATTTTAAATAATACGTGAAAACCCCAGCTACATTTATAATATTATTGTAGTATTTCTGTTCGTATCTCTCTCTCTCTCTTGGTGTGTGTGAGTGAGTGAGTGAGTGGTGGTGGTGTGTGTGTGTGTGTGTGTGTGTGTGTGTGTGTGTGTGTGTGTGTGTGTGTGTGTGTGTGTGTGTGTGTGTGTGTGTGTGTGTGTGTGTGTGTGTGTGTGTTAGCCGTGTGTAATAAGGCGCAGGCACAGATAATGTCGAAGCGTGAATTCAAACTCTGAACGATTCTTCAGGGGACTGAATCCAGAGTGGAGACTTATCATGCTGAGACATGTCTCACGAATAGATCGATAGATAGATAGCTCTAGATAAATAGATAGATAGATAGATAGATAGATAGATAGATAGATAGATAGATAGATAGATAGATAGAGAGAGAGAGAGAGAGAGAGAGAGAAGTATGATAATAATTGATCTTAATAGTATGATCTAAGTAAATAATAACAATTTAACCAAGCCTTTATTATATAATGATAATAAAATATCTGGTTTATGCTGATATAGTATAAGACATCTAACTATCTACAGAAACTACTTTATAAATATCATATTATATTAGCAGAAAGTTTATATATATATATATGACATTTTACGTTACAGCTGGTAGCAACACTTGTAGGTAAGTGTGTTCTTACTAAATTAAATTTTATGGTTAGCAAAATACATAATCAGAGCTTTCTGTCTTTAAGTAATTAACTTAATTTGCATCTTGTTCAGTCTTGCTTCTCAGAATATGACATTTAATTGGAATATTTATATTTTTAGTCACCTGTTTGGCCAATTTTGCTGAAGAATTCCATCACAGGAGAGGTATCTAATTTGTTTTAGTTAAATATAAATAATCTTTTATTACCGAAGATTAATGACATTGTTAGTACATGTTCATATTTGAAAGTGACATATATAAACAGTTGTACATATACATTGCTTTTAATTATATTATATTAATATATATATATATATATATATATATATATATATATTAATTTATCTATTTATTTATAAACCAAAACACTAACTAGGATATTAACTGAGATCTACATATATATATATATATATATATATATCTTCAGGTCCACTCACCTACCGTTGGCTGAGAGATCATCTGATTCGCAGAGCTAACTTTAAACGAGATGACCTTGAAGGTAAGAGTTATTATATAATTATGATTATGGTTATTAACATAGCACGGTAATTGTCACGTGTTACAATAAGAAACATACATAAAACACAAGGAAACGTTTGGGAAGTCATACAAAATAATAATATAGATAATCTAATTTAAAAATGGGTTTAAGAACTTAATAAAATAGTTTACAAAATAAACTTGTCGCAAGTTTAACCCAAACAGTCGATTTATTTTACATACCGGAAGTGGATTATACAACAATTATAAATTACGTATACACACATATGTATAGACGTTTGAGAGATAAATGGATGTATAACTGTCTCGTATTAAACAATAAAAGAACATGTTTAAAACTAAATTAGAAAAGAAATCAACGATGGCCAGGTATATTTTAATTAGGTCACTATATTAACAAGGTCATTGTATAGGCTAGTCTGGACTGGTCGGGTTAGAAAGGTTCTACTGTAAACTAATAACAGCTTCTATATAATTATTTGTAATAATGTTCTTAGGTATATAATTTAATTTGATTTTCAGTTAACAAAAAACACTTATTATTTTTACCGTTGTTGTATATAGCACACACTCTGACACATCTATTGTCTATAGGCCACCTATATAACACACTCTCTGATACATCCAGATTTATGGTCTATATCTCCGTATATAGCACACACTCAGACATATCCAGATCTGTTGTCTATAGGCCCCTATATAACACACTCTCTGATACATCCAGATTTATGGTCTATATGCCCATATATAGCACACACTCAGACACATCCAGATCTGTTGTCTATAGGCCCCCATATAGCACACACTCTGATACATCCAGATCTATTGTCTTTAAGCCCCTATGAAAAACAAAAACAAAGCGTGCAGCATGCTTCAGACGAGCATTTACTAATAACGTTTGCATTCTCCAGACCCTGGTGATTGAATATGAAAAACTAAACGATGTGAATATATTTGTATTTATTATTTTTAAAAATTACGGCCACTTTTGTTCGCACGGATGGATGGTCAAATGGATTGATTGAAATAGCATGGTCTTCATTTGAACCCAGATGCAATAGATTTGTGGCCAACTGCACTACCAGTTACTCGATGGAGAAGCTCAGATATTATTTATAAATGTATTTTATAAATGTATATTATTTCCCGCCGTCACTAACGTCTATAATATAGACTCTATACTATCATTCACTTTTTCTTTTCTTTTTTTCGTGAGACAAACCCAACTTTTGGTTCTGGGATTACAACTGGCTCGCTATTATTATTATCCTGTATGTCATAAAGAACAACTACATTACTTTCTTGTGTTGAAGTGTTGTTAAGCCCTGTTCGCTAGATGGCTCGCTCACTTATTCACTCACTAACTCACTCACTCATTCACATCCCTTTACCCATCAAACAAATGGAGAAAAACGACCGGTAACTCGTTCATAATTTCACTAATAAATTACTCATTTGAGTGAAACTTAAAACACGACTAGAATAATTACCTTCGTGTCAATTTCAAACTCAAATGTTTATTTAGTTCTTCGTGGCATTAGCTAGCTATAAAGAAAACCTATATCTTTGCTGAATCACTAATCTAAGAAATACTGAAACGTGTCTTGCCGTTTTTCGGTTCCCTTAACGTAATAACAACTTTCAGTTGTAGATTATGCGTTTCCTGTACGTCGATGATATTTCAGTTTGTGAGCAGAATCCGGCCGACATTGTGTTCGTTCTGGACGCCTCCAGCAGTATATGGCCTCCTCACTTCCGTCTTCAGCTGGACTTCGTCAACAATGTTGCCAACGAGTTCATGGTCGGTGAGGACTACGCCCATATCGGCGTGTTGACCTACAGCGATTATCCCACCAAACACCTGATGCTAGGAGAACTGGTTAATGACCTAAAGGCCATGACGACTAAGATCAAGCAGATACCGCAACAAGGTGGTAACACCTACACTGATCTGGCTCTGAAAGAGATGAGAGAGGTAAGATAAGACCGGGTTGGGTGATGATGATTGATGTTTTACGGCCACTTTTGAGCACAAGGTAGGCTAAATGGGTCGAGCGACCTCCAAAGGTAATGAGACGAAGTGAAAGACGAAACAACTTTCAGATATGCCCACGCCGGGATTCGAACACGGGTGGTAGTGATCTGTGGTCCAGCACGCTACCGCTAGACCATGGAGGCGCCCAAGACCGGGTTGGGGTTGGGACGGATATTGCTATATATGATATTAACTAAATAGTCCTGTTAAACGGGTAATTAAATACGAGTGTGTGCGGGGGGGGGGGGTATTTACACTGCCTCGTAATTCTATTATCTAGTGATGTCAGTTTAAAAATACAAAACAGAATAAATTTGCCAGTTATTGTAAAGGTTTTCTAAAAGCATCCAACTTTCGAATATCTAGCCGTAAACATACAGTTCAATAAAAAGCGCTGAAATAATCAAATTAATTCTAGAAAGTAAGAATCGGGAGAAATTACAACACCAAACGTTGCTAGATCATTTCTGCACGTTAACACCGTGCTAATATCACGTGACCTAACGTGTTTTTCCTACTGGCTAACCATTTCCCGTTCACTAGCCAGTGTTTGGCGACCAGAAACGTTCGCCAACTAAACGCTCGCCTACTGGACGTACAACCAAGAATGCTGTTTTTGGCATCAAATTATACATTTACATCGTCCCTCGCTACAGGTGATGTTCCAGAATGCCAGAGACGGAGTGCCACACATCGGGATCGTAATCACGGACGGTGTCTCGGAGTTTCCAATTAAGACGAGCAAGCAGGCGCAGCTCTCTCGCGATGCCGGGATCACAATGTTTGCCCTCGGCGTAGGTCAAGCCGATCAGGATGAACTACACAACATAGCCTCGGCCCCGGATATGGTCTATCAAGTCGATAATTATGATATGTTAGACAGTCTGAAGAAAAAGCTAGCATGGAAAGCCTGCGAGAGTACTATATATATATATATATATATATATATATATATATATATAATATATATATATATATATATATATATATATATTAACAATAACCGTAATTAACAGCCATTTCGAGATAAAATGGAATGTTTCATTTTCATAATGGCCAAAGTATCCATGCACCTTTATGTAAACTAATACTGCATCATAAACAAAACCTATTATAATAGTAAATACGATACATTTAAATGTTTGCTTATGTTAAACAAATATTAGATATGCGATATTATCGTTCCAATTGCGGCAGCCTTTGCCAGAAACATATTTAGCGATTAATCTTTTTATGAATTTTTCTAGTTAATTAATTATTTTTTAATAAAACCTAGGTTAGAAAATGTTTAGCATTAAAACAGTTTTTAGTCTTTCCAATTACAAACTAATGTTTCTTTATTCATTTCAGTTACAACGAAGCCGCCACCAACCACAACAACCACAACAACCACGACTACTACAACAACTACTACTACAACACCACCACCACAGATGATTGACGGTATGTATGTCAAGTTAAAACTAGGAACTTTATTATTATAGTAGTAGTATAGTGTGTAATAGTGGTGGTAATAGTAGTAGTAGTAATAGTAGTGTGTAGTGTGTAGTTAGTAGTAATAGTAGTAGTAGTAGTAATAGTAGTAGTAGTGGTGGTAGTGGTGGTGTTAGTAGTAGTAGTAGTAGTAGTGGTGGTGGTAGTGGTGGTATTATTATTATTATTATTATTATTATTAGTAGTAGTAGTAGTAGTGGTGGTAGTGGTGGTAGTGGTGGTGTTAGTAGTAGTAGTAGTAGTAGTAGTAGTAGTAATAGTAGTGTGTAGTAGTAGTGTGGTAGGAGAGTAGGTAGTAATAGTAGTAGTAGTAGTAATAGTAGTAGTA